>PVJA010000034.1:74738-92388 GCA_004027025.1 Myocastor coypus | reverse complement strand
CCACAACATGAGGAACTGTATTGCAGGGTCACAGCATTAGAAAGTTTGAGAACCACTAGTCTAAAGGGTACTCAGGGTCTCACTACTAGATCAGACTCGTAGTGATCTACCTATTTACAACCTCCCAAGAGCTGGAATTACAGTTATGCCACCACATCCAGTCTCAATTGCAGTCTCAGTGTGACCCAGGAGTGGGGTGGGCACAGCAGGCCCAGGGATTAAACCCCCGGCCCCTGCACCTGTTTGCAGGTGCTTTAATCCACTGAGCTATTTGGCCAGCCTGAGTTTTGCCTATTTAACCTTGCAGCAGAGTAAATATTTGTCTTACCATTTAAATCCTTGATTCATTTTGATTTTAGTTTAGTATATGGCAAGATTATATATATATGTCTAGATTCAACATTCTGTAATTTTCCCAGCACCATGGATTAAAGATGCTACTTTTTCTTTTTTTTTTTTTTTTTTTGTGGGACCAGGGTTCGAACTCACGACCTTGCACTTGCCCAGCAGGCACTTGTGCCTCGGAGCTATCTCCCCAGCCCCCTACTTTTTCTTTTTTTTTTTTTTTTTTTTTTTTTTTTTTTTTTTTTTTTTTTTTTTTTTTTTTTTTTTTTTTTTTTTAATTTAATTATTTTTTTATGGCCGGCTCAGCCTGCCCTCAGAGCAGGACTGGCGCAGCATGTGGTGCCGGGGATCGAACCACAGTCCCTGCAGCCTCCCCAGCTTTACTAAGCAGGCGCTTTAGACCACTGAGCCATCCCACCAGGCCCCAAGATGCTACTTTTTCTCTAGTATGTTTTTGACCCTTTTGTTAAAGATAAAATAGCCAAATGTGTCTGGGGTTGTTTACGGACCTTCTATCCCATTTCACGGGTCCACATGCCTGTTTCTGTGCCCACGCCATGCTGTTTGGCACCACCACACCATCACTGTGGCTTTGAAATCTAATTTGAACTCCAGCACTGTGATGTTTTCCACTTTGCTCTTGCTACCTGGGATGGCTTTTGTGATTCTGCGGCTCTCCTACTTTGACATGAATTTCAATTTTTTTTCTTTTATTTGTTTATTTGATACAGGATCTCACTACCCAGTTCAGACTTGTAGTGATCCCCTGTCTCAGCCTCCCAGCACTAGGAGTATGGGGCATGTGCCACCATGCCCAGTTTCAGGGCCAGCATGGCACACCAGGTGTTCCAGAGGGCTGACATGGCGTGTGGTACTGGGAATGGAACTTGGGACCTTGCAGGCTGCCAAGTTATCTCCTTAGCTGCCAACACCTCCCCCACCCCAGTATCAAGGATCAAACTCAAGACCTTGTGCTTGCCAGGCAGGCACTTGCACCACTCAGCTATCTCCCCAGCCCCTTCTATGTGAATTTTAAGATTGTTGTCCTCAGTTTTGTGAGAAACGCTGTTGATATTTGAGATCACATTACATCTGTACATCAGTTTTGGAAGTATGGCCACTTTGATTATGTCATATCTGCAGATCCAGGAAGAGGGGGTATCATTTCAGTAATGAACAGACATCCTGCAAGCACTTACATTTACAAAAGTTAGGAGTAGCAACACATAGCTATAAATATAATAGATCTGTAAGTATGATAGATTAAAAAAAAGACTAAAAAAAACTTAAAAGAGGATATATAGGGCTGAGGAGATAGCTCAGTGATCTAAGTACCTGCTTGGCAAGCACAACAATGCAGATTTGATTCCTGGTACCATATGCTGCACCCTACCCAGAACCCCGAGTGTACTGCACTGGCCACCAAAACTGGGCATGGTGGTGCACACCTATAATCCCAGCACTTGGGAAGCTGAGGCAGGAGGATCAGCACGAGTTCAAGACCAGCCTGGGCTACAAAAATGAGTTCAAGACCAGTCTAGCCTTGCATAGGGAGACACTGTCTCAAAAAGACCAAAAAAAAAAAAAAAATATATATATATATATATATATGATATGATAGATATAAACACCTATCATATCACAGAATTACAGTGTAACACTAGAGTATAATAATATTTCTATGCCAAACATGTTCAAAATGAACCAATAAAATTTATACTGTATATTCCCTGTCCTTTTTTTTTTTTTTTTGGTGGACTGTGGTTCAAATGCACGACCTTACACTTGTTAGGCAGGCACTTGTGCCATGGAGCTATCTCCCCAGCCTCAAGTTTATACTGTATATTAAAGAAAAAAAGCACTATGATTTGTCCTCATCCATCTTATTCACTGGTTTTGGCACTGGGCAACTCTTGGCTCTTCTTTAAAATCAAAGTGATCATGAAAGATAAACATTTTGAAGTGACTCAGGACATTGAGGCAGCTACCTCAGTGTGACTGAAAATACAGCAGACTTTCAGATGCTTCAGAAAGTGGCAAGAAGGATGGCATACATGTGTTTGAAGCAAAGAGAAGGCATTAATTAGGAAGGGGGGTAATAGCAATATGTTCTTTACTATAATGAGATTTTATTTTTAAAAATTTAAATCCTTTTATTTGTGTATTTATTCAGGGCCTCATTACACAGCTTAACTTGAACTAATCCTCCTGTTCTCAGCCTCCCCAGCACTAGGATTACAAGCACACATCACCACACTTAGTTGTAGTGGTTGGCTCAAGTGTACCCAAGGTCCCAGGGCCAGCATGACATGTGGTACAGGGGATTGAATCTAGGTCCTTAGGCTTGCCAGGCAGGTGCTTAGACCACTGAGCTATCTCCCAAGCCCCTATAGTAAGATTTTTTTAAATTAAATATTTATTGTCTTTTTTATTTATATGTGACTTCAGCTTAATTTTCTGATTCCAGCCTTACACAAATAAAAGCAAAGAATGCAATAATATGGGGGAGGAGCCAATATCATTAGTTTTGGTTACATAAAAATGAAACTAAAGACATAGAGACTACTATAAAGAAAATGTAAGCAAACACACACATACTCTACAGAATATACTCTATTCAAGGACCACATATGACAGCAAAGGCTGGACATCCCTCCCTCCCTCCACTGACATTCCCTCTCCTCACACACACACACACACACACACACACGCACACACACACACGCACAGTCATTACACTCAATGCAAAAAAACAAAAGGTAGAAGAAATGGACAACGCAAAGAGAGAGGATCAACCAGTAAACTTAAGAAGAGGCAGTCGACCTTAAACATTTTAACTTTATGCAAATTAAGGCAAGGATATTCTCCAAGATGGGCATTACAGACCATGGCACACATCTGTAATCCAATCTATCTGTGAAGCCAAGGCAGAAGGATCCTAAGTTTGGGGCTATCCTGAACAATTCAGCAACACCCTGTCTTAACATTTTAGGAAAGGGAGGTGGGAGTGTACCTCACTACTAGATCACCTGTCTAGCATTTCAGAAGCCCTGGGATCAAACCCCAGCAGCAGCATGTGGGCACACACACACATACACACACCACCAAAAAGACAAAGTGTGTTTTCTCTATATTAAATGCATCAACTAAATGTGTTTCTGCTGCCATCACCCAGAGCTTATGTGGAAGGAAGCAGTGAGGCCCTGCTGACACAAACTTCCTGGGAACCACCTGAGTGGTGTAGCTGGAAACTTTACAGGTGTTTATGTCCTCATGTCCCATGAACTTCTAGGAGTCTACTGTGAGCAAACAAATAAAGTTGTGGCTAAAGCTTTCAGTCACCAACACTCATCAGAGTGCAATCTATAGTAACAAAATAGAAAGTGTCTCAAAATGCAATAATAGGGGAATGGGTGCATAAATTATGGTACCTTCAGGAAGGTATATAAAAATCTTCATTCAGTGCCATCCCCGCTCCCAGGGCATGCTGAGACAGCAATTGAGACTAAGTGTGGTGGTGCACCTGTAATCCCAGCTCTTGGGAGGCTGTAAATAGGCAGATCACTGTGAGTCCAATCTAGTAGTGAGACCTTGAACACCCTATAGACCCTTCCCCCAAAAAATACAAAAAATAAATAAGTAAATAAAATCTCCATTTAAAATCTCCTTTCCAGGGCTGGGGAGATAGCTCAGTAGAATAAGCACTTGTCTTGTAAGTACAAGGTCTTGCGTTTTTATCTCCAGTACCTCAAAAAGAAAAAAAAAAAAAAAATCTCCTTTCCAAAGACTTGATACGGATGAAATACTTGCCCTTTCATCAGCATGGACTCACCCAACAGCCTCTCTGTTATAGTTCGTATGTATTTGTCCCCTTAAAGCCTCATGCAGTCCTGGGGCTTCTAGAGTTTGTAATTAACTCATGATCCACTGGGATTATGGCTATGAGAGCTACACCCAGCCTGGGGTGGATAGCCTAAATGCAACTTAAGGGAGACAGACTTGCTCTCTGTAACCATTGTTGCTGTTACTCCTCCCTTTTGCTTTTGCTATTTTGCTGCCTTCTGCTGCCATGAACTGCTGCTCTCTGCCCTGTGCCACTCGGCCTTGCAGCCAGCCGAGTATGGACTGAAACCTCCAGGAACTGTGAGCTAAATAAACCTTTGCTTCCTTCATTTTGGGTGTCAGGTACTTGTCCCTGCAATGAGAGAAGAGTAACTGAGACACTCTCCTTCTAAAACCCCATCTATCCTCAAGCTTCTGATACACCATGCCATCACAGGTTTCTTTCTACCAGATGTTTTTGTTTGTTGGTTTGGTTTGGTTTGGTTTTAGCTGTGGTATTGAGGCTATCATGGAACTACATTTCTAGCTCCTTTTATTATTTGTATGTTTTTATTTTGAGATGGAGTCTTGCTAAATTGCCCAGGCTGTCTTCAAACTCATAAATCTTCTAGCCTCAGCCTCCTCTGTAGCTGGCTTCCAGGTCCAGCAGTTGATTCTCCATGCTTTCTGTTTCTCGGCTGTGTATTTGCTGTGGTTCCCAGAGCTTTTTCCTGCCTTGGTCCTTGCTCTAGCAGCCTTGATTCCCAAATGGCTCCATGTATTCCTTCACTTTGGGAAGACTGCCCTTGTGTGCTAATGATGCTCAATGTGTCACATCCACCCCTATCTCTTCCGGGAGCTCCAGACCCACGTGCTCCCTGCCTTGAAAATCTCCAGTGAAATGGGAAAGAGATTCTTCCACCTGTTCTGTCCTACAGGACTCCTGGTTTTCTCCAAGTCTCTAGCTCCCTTCTAGCTCAACTTCTCAGTGTCAGAGCATGACGCTGTTATCCCTGTAGTCGCTCAAGCCCCACACTCAGGCACCACTGTGGACTCCATTCTTGCAGGACTGGACACGCAGCCCTGTGGATTCCATTCCCTCATGGCAGAATCTCCACCATTCCCACCATAGACTCGCACCTGGGCTCCTGGGTTGGCTTCGCAGCTCCTATTCACAGCCCTGTGGAAATGGTGCTCTCATGAACTTATTCCAGGAGAGGGATGAGTACCAAACAGACTTCGGTAGCTAGAAAGGGCAGCGAGCCAGAGGCAGCTGACGCTGATGAGCACCAAGCAAAGGGCAAGTACTAGGACAAAATTTCCTCACCAAAATTTCCTCGCCAAAAGGCATCAAGTACCACATTCAATGGGTATCTAAGCAGTGGAGTACCAAAGTATGATGTTACCAAGCTCAGCGGCCAAGACAATTCAAAATCTCTAACTCAACAGAATTCTCCTCAAAACTCACCAGGGGCATCACTGCCTTGCCTTGCCTTGCCTTTCCCTTCCCTTCCTTTCCCTTCCTTCCTTTCCCTTCCTTCCCTTTCCTTTCCCTTCCCTTCCTTCCCTTCCTTTCCTTTCCTTTCCCTTCCCTTCCCTTCCTTTCCTTTCCCTTCCCTTCCCTTCCCTTTCCTTCCTTTCCCTTCCCTTCCCTTCCCTTCCCTTCCCTTCCTTTCCCTTCCTTTCCTTTCCTTCCTTTTCCCCACCCTCCCCCTCCCTTTCCCTCCTCTCCATTCCTTTCTTTTCCTTTCCTTTTCTTTCTTTATGGTGGTACTAAAATTCCAGCCCAGGCTCTTGCATATGCTAAACAAGTGTTTCTACCAACAAGTAAGAGCCCAAGCCCTTTTTTATTTTAAGGCAGAATCCTACTAAGCAGCCTAGGCTGGCCTCAAACTTATGATCTTCCTGCCTCAGCCACCTTGTAGCTGGAATTGTAGGTATGTGTCACCATGCTTGGCTTCCCCCGCTCCATCCTGTAGCTTTTCCTCTGACTGAATTTAAATGTGCACCTCTCCTGCAGTCTCCATGGCACTCTTGCCCAACCCACCTCTTACCTCCCACCTCCTCATCTCCCCTTCTCTTTGTCTTCAAAAACCCCAAGTCCTGTCCCATTGAGGGCCCTTTAGACCTTTCCTCCAGATGCCTCCACATTCAAGCTCAGCCCAAATCACCTCAGAGATACTGGCCCTGACACCATGGCTAACATAGTGGCCACTCACCTCAGTCTATTTATACCACAATGTGGTATAGGTTCTTCAAGGTACACAGTAGAACTCTAATGTCGTTGAAATGACAATTGAATGGAAGGAGTAAAACAATGGCTCAAATATACACATTCTGTGCAGAGATCAAAAGAGGTGAAGACAACTGGGTGATTATCATAGGTCCCATCTGACCCTCCAGATTCCCCCTTCTCTGCACTGGGGAACAGGTGCCTTTCCACAGACCACACAAAGCCTTCCTCAAATTCTGCACTCTGGTTGGGTTCAGTAATGGAAGCATCAGGGGAAGACAGATGAGGCAGAAGCTGCTGCTTCTTTCCACAGAATGCCTGCGTTGGGCTGTGTTGCCCACCTTCCCTAGACCCTCAAGTCCCAGAGTAATATCAGCTCCTCACTTGGGCTGCCTCAAGATATTGTGCCCCTCCTGGTCAGCTCCCATGAAAGGGTGGTTTTTGAGCCTGTCCCCAAGCCACTGTCAGGGTATTCAGAAGGTCAAAGTACTTTCATACAAACAATAAACATTATTTCCATCCTTCATTGTGTTAATATTTGCATGATGGCACAAAAGCAGTGTTGGGTAAAAGTACTGTTACTTCAAGGGACTCAGCCCAGCAGCACCAGCTGGGCCAGCAGCTGGGGTACTCTTCACTATTTTACATGCAGAGTTGAAAGACAATCACTTGTTGAAGCATTCACACATGGCCATTTTATTAGATTATCACAAGCTAAGTACATTTCCTTTTACTACAACGTGAGACAAGATGAGAAAGATGCATGAGGGACGCTCATCATCTCAGTCTGCATTACTTGAGCAACTATTTATACCGTGAGCTAAGGCGGCCTCTTCTTTCACACAACATCCTTTCTGCTTCAAGAACTGTTCTCTAAAACAAACAAAGGGATCCTCTCAGAGCTGACAACAGCCAAGCAACGCGACACACGGGTAATCCCTGCCACTCGGGGGTGAGGCAGGAGGACAACAAGTTGAAAGCCTACTTGATTAACTTTGCAAGACTCTGTCTCAACAAAAAGTAGGGAGGGTGGGCAGGAAAAAAAAAGACAAGAAAAAGAATGTGTTGCCAAAAATATGATTTTAAGCTTTTAAAAATAATTTTTTTTACATTTTTAGATGTGTATATGAGCATGTGTGTGTGCGCGCATGTACACATGTGCACACACATACTTGGGCATCTGTTATGGTTTGTGTCTAATTGGTCCCCAAAGCCTCATGCAGCCATTGGGTCAGGCTTCTAGAGCATGCGGTTAACTCAGGATCCAATGCTGGCATTATGGGTGTAAGAGTTACAGCTCCCCTGGCGTGGATAGCCTGAGTACAACATAAGGAAGAGAAAAAGAGGCCAAAGCAGCTGCTCCTCCCTTGGGTCTTTGCTGTTTCCCGGTGTCATGAGCTGCCATACCACTCAGCCTTGGAGGCAGCTGAGTACGGACTGAAACCTCCAGTAACTGTGAGCTAAATAAACCTTTCCTTCCTTTATTTTGGGTGTTGGGTATGTATCATACCAATGAGAAAAAAGTAACTGAGACAGCATCAAGAACCCAAGGCTTTACTCATGCTAAGCACATGTTGTATCACTAAGCTACATTCTCAGCCAAAACTCTGAATTTCAGAACATGTGGATAGTCCTCATGAGCTTACAGTTTCCCAGTTGTTCAACTTTCTGGTGAGAGTGGTGTTAGAATTATGCTATATAATGAAATGTGTTACCATTTAGAATGCAATGAGCCAGTGTTTTGTTTTGTTTTCAACAGACTAACATGTGATCTTTAAAAAGTTTGCATGGGTAAAGAGCCACTCAAAATACACACAGGTGAATTGTAATGTAACAGAGCAAGAAAAGTTAAAAATCTAAATGGTCTCAGAGTCTACATTGCAATTAACCTGAACAGAGCTGCTAGTCGGTTAGAGTATCAAAGAATAACCATAATTATCTTAAAAAGCAATTATTGGCTCCCTTTTCCAAATACACATCTGTATGAGGTAAGATTTTCTTCACCTGAAATAACAGATCCCAATAAACTGAGAACAACAGTAGATGAGAGAATGCATCTATCTTCTGCTGAACTTAAAAAGAACTAAACTTAAGCTAAAAAAAAAAAAAATGCCTCAACTTAAAAAGATTTGCAAAAGTATAAAACAAGGTGATTCTGCTCACTAGTGTTTTGCTTTCAAAAACACTATTTTTCATTAAAAAAATTTATGTTAACATAGTGGTTGTAAAACATATCCACAAATTCCTCTTCATTCAGTGGTAGAGCTAGCTGACTTCCCTATCCTTTGAGTATGACGTGGCCTGAGTGAGTCATTTCTTGTGAGTAGAATATAGTGGAGGGGTGGTGTGTGAGCCCCGAGGTCACAGGGGTACGGTGGCCTTCTACGTCTCTTGATGGCTCCTTCTCAAAGCAGCCACCTGCCATATTGAGAGGCAGCCCAACACAGACTTACACAGCAAGGAACCAAGGCGCCCTGCCAAGAAACACGTGAACACACCCATTTGGAAGGGGGTCTTCTACCCACCACTACACCTTGGGGTGACCACAACCTGGAGAGATTCTGAACAAGAACCACCCAGCTAAGCTTCTCCTGGATTCCTGAGCCACAGAAATCTTGGGAACCTATAGATGTGTACCATTTTAGGCAGCTGAGTTACGTGCTCATCTGCTATGCAGCAATAATTGGTACAATAGGTGAGTTTTAATGTTCTGATTGAATAAATTAAAAAATGTTTAATTAGTCAGTTTTAATTTCTAACCCAATAAATGACAACAGGTAGAGAGCCCTGTTAAACAAAAAGCTCTAAAAAGGTTCTCGGTTCACAGAAAGTGCAGGAACTCGGGGACGGGCTGGAAGGTAAGTCAATGGTATCTCACTGGCCTGGAATGCATAAAGTCCTGGGTTTGATTTCTACCACAACAAAAAGGGAGGTGGGAGGGGAAGTGGAGAGCCAGTACCTCATAAACTCTCCAAATTGTTTTGGCATTAAACTTTCCTTAAATTCCTACATGTGAGAATGTTGTTTGTTTCAGTGATAAAATAATACCAAGATATCACTGGCTATTGGTGTTCAATGGGAGTATGGATCATTTTGCCTTTTTAATTAATGTTCCATCTTTCTCTATACTTTCAAATTTTTCTACAAGGAAGCACTATTTTTATATGAAAAGAAAAGCTTCCTTTTCCAAAATCACCAAAAGTGAAATCGGACCTATTTCATTGGGGGATCCAGAGCCCAGGTGTCCACCAGTGGCCCAGGCTTGGGAGGGATCTGTGGCAGCTGAATGGAGAGGCTGAAGGCCCCACACTGAACTGCAGCCCAAAGACCTCTGCCATCTGTTTTGCATACAGTACTGGGCTTCTGCATAATATTTCAATTAAAGGAAAGTTTCCATTGCTTAAAAAAAAAAAAAAGTTTGAAAACTTTTACCACGAGAATAACACTTGAGTTAAATTTAGAGTACAAAGAATCATTCATTCTTTTAAACATGAACAGTTTCCACACAGAAAACTCTACATTCTCTGAGAGAAAAACAGAAGTTTTAATAACATACATCAGTGGTTGCAAAGAAAACTGGGCTACCATGGCCCAGAAGAGGAGTGAAGGCAAAAGGGTAAAGAGCTTCTTCTCTGGGGCCCCTCAAAATCAAGGGCCTGAGGCCAGGAGAAATGCATGGGCCCACACAGCCGGAAGGAAACACAGATCATAACTACTGAGTGATTCTTTTGTTTTTTAGAGAAAACCAAAGGCAGGAAGTGTCTGGATTGACTTGTAGTTAAATACCAGGACTTCACAGACAGCTGATCTGAGCTGCATCCTTGGACCTGCCACTTAAATCCCATGAGAGCTCAACCAGTAGCTTACTCTCCCTGAAACTCCCTCCCATCCCTGGTGTGTAAAACAGATCTGAGAACATAATGTGGTTAGAAAGTTGTTCAATTCTTTCTTTAAAAGATAAGCATACATGTACAAGGCGACCCAGCAATTCTTCTCCAAGAAGCACTGAGCACAAATGTCCACACTAAGGCCTGCACACATCCATTCTTAACAGCAGTCACCACAGCCAAGAATGACAAACAGCCAATTGCAAAGAATCATATATTGTTTGTCATGTAAATGAAACATTCCAACAGAGAGTCAAACACAGAGTGGCAGTGGCTAGGCTGGGACCCTGGAATGACTGCACTCTGGCAAGAAGTTTTTTGGATAAAAGTGCTCTAAAACTAGGTCGTAGTGGAAGCACAACTCCAAACTAGCTGGAAACCACTGAGTTGTACCCTTAAAAAGGGCATATGTTATGATATGTAAATTAAACCCCAAGTTTTTTTTTTTTTCAGATGGAATTTGACTTTTCTCTGTATGCTCACAGGGTTGCTTGTTAGGATTAGCTGAGCTACCATATGGGAAGCAATGCCTGGTACAAAGTCAGCACCTGATAAATAATCATGAAGATGACAATGAGAATACATAATAATAAGAGATTATGTAAATGTAGAATAGTAGAGAATAGAGGGACAACAATTTATATAACTTACTCAGTTTTTATCATACCATTTCATCATTGGCCAATTCAATTTAACTTCTAAATAACTTTACAAGGAGAATATAATTTTCCTCATCTTTACGAACAGGGTAACCAAGGCACCAAGGAGTTAAATACGGTTTCCTGAAAATGCACAATGAATAAGCAGTAGAGCTGGGATTTGAATCCCAGAGACAAACTGCCATCTGTAATCCTGGGCCTACCACTATCTTGTCTCTCACTAAATATCAGCTATGAATTTTCTGCTCCAGTTAGTGATGAGGTGGGTACAGAAAAGGCTTAGAGATGGCTCCCCCGGGGTCACGCTGGACCCAAACCTGAAGAGCTGGAGGACTCAGCCAGAGAAAGAATGCTTTGGATAGAACTACAGGCACAAAGCCGGGCGTGGTGGCTCACGCCTGTAATCCCAGCACTCCGGGAGGCTGAGGCAGGAGGATCAGTGCGAGTTCGAGACCAGCCTGGGCTACAAAAGTGAGCTCAAGGCCGTCCTCAACTGCATAGCGAGACCCTGTCTCAAAAAGACAAAAAAAAAAAAGAAAGAACTACAGGCACAAGTGAGAGAGCCCCAAGGGGCTCCTCCTATGGGAGGGTGACCAGAAACTGTGGGTAGGGCTCAGAGAGTCCAAGGTCTGAGGCACTAGCCTACCGGCAATACAGGGCCAGAGAAGAAAATTCAGCAGCTGCCTCTCTGAGAAGTAACTCACATTCCACAGGCAGGTGAGGAAGGTTGACTCAGAGGAGGCTATGAGCTCAAGGGCGCGGAGGAGCTGCCCCCACGCTCCCACCCCACTGTGCTCTAACACCCCAGCAGCCTCCCAAGCACCAGCTCCACCAGCAGGCAAAAGTTGTTCCCAGCTAGCGAGCTGTCAGGCTGCCAGGAATTGGAACACAACCCAAGGAGAGCAAGGGCTGGCTGGCAGCAGCCTCTCCTTCCCCCACCAGCCACCTGTGGACCCCGGGGCTCCTTTCACCCCTACCTCGCCCCCAGCAAGCCACAGAGCACAGGACTATGGCCCTGCCATCCTCAACGGGCTGTGCCCAGAGCCAGGGCACAGCCCATTAGGGTCTATCATTTTTCTCATTTAAATGTAATGCCCTTCAGTCCCGCTTTTCCATTTTCTTAATGTGTCCAAAACCATGAATGGGACATGTGCACAAGACGTTTACTATGTAAAAGGAGAAATACTGGAAAAATCTCCATGGCCATCAATAACCAGAGCAAAAATTCTGGTGAAGCCATACTACAAAGTACTACACAGTGGTATAAATGAACAGTGCAAATCTACTACACTCCACATACAGGTATTTCAAACACACACACTGTAGAGTAAAATCAAAACTGTAGAATAATATGTCCAGAATTCCAAGGTGTCATCACTTAATGTAAAAGTTTGAAAGAGAAAATGAAAGTTAGCTCTGTATTTCTCATGTTTACAAATACGTAAGTTTTAAAAATGCATAAAGGAGCCAATGCCAGAAATGAAATTCATCAGTCTGATACGTAGCAATCATAGAAGAAGAAAGGAAGAAGGAACAAAGACTTGTTGCCTTATTTATATGTTGTTTGATGGGTGTGTGTGTGTGTGTGTGTGTGTGTGTGTGTGTGTGTGATGGCAGGGAGTGAACCCAAAGCCTTGCACTTGCTAGGCAAGAGCTTTTCCTACTAAGCTGCATCCCCAGGCTTTTTCTGCTTTAAGATCAGGTCTTACTAAATTGCTCAGGCTAGTCTGAAATTTATAATTCTCCTACCTCAGCCTCCCAAGTAGTTGGGATTTATAGACGTGGTTTATTTTTACAAGAATATATGTGTATACATCTGAGTTCTTCAAAACATTAAAGTCTGCCAAACCATGCAAAGGAAAATGTGTTTAAATTGCCACCGCAATGATACAGGGCACAGGGTAACTTTTTAAAGAGTTGTCATATGCTAGATTTTTTTTTTCCAGTTCTGCCACACCTTCTGTGGGCAAGTGTTCAAGATCCTATTTTAGGGCTGGCCAAATAACTCAGCAGATTAAAGTGTCTGTAAGCAGGTACAGGGGCCAGGGGTTCAATCCTCAATCCTGCCTTGCCAGCCGTGCCCCCGGGGTCGTGCTGAAATAGCTCGCCTGTAATCCCAGCTCTTGGGAGGCTGTAAACAGGTGGATCACTACAAGTCTAGAGACCCTGAACACCCTGCAGACCCTTCCCTAAAATACAAATAAAGAAAAAATAAAAGACCCTACTTTACACATAGAGAAGAGAGACTGCTTGAGGTCACAGGTAAGAGTGGCCAGGAGAGGCCAGCACTGGTCCTTGAACTCCAAGACCAGGGTTCTTTCTAATCGGCACACATGACAGACACTGAGGGGAGATGCCACACGGGCAGCTCACAGAGCCCCTGAGGCACCCCTCGGAAAGGAAAGGGGACTTCATCAGGTTAGAAGGGAGTAAACGATGAGTGGGGAGAGAAGAGCTGATGAGCCCATCACTCCGTCAAAAGTGAGACATCATGATGAGCCACCCACTGAGTGGGACGTGCTGCCATGTCATCCAGTAAAGCACACGTGGGAAGGAGCCTCGAGGCCACGTCCCCAAGCCTGAGACTTCATGCCTTCGTGGGGAGAGGGAGGCGGGTTAATCACCCCAGGCCCTCAGCAGCGCTGTTTCCAGCCAAGTAGTTCCGGGAGCACATCTCAGCTCCTCTTATAGACCCCAGGTTACCAGGACAAAAATGGAATTGTGTTTGTAGAGGTTGAGAACCCTTTATCCAAAATGCTTGGAACCGGAAAAGCTTTATTTATTTGTTTGTTTGTATGTTTGTTTGTTTTTGGACTTTCTAAGAGTTTGGAATATTTGCATATGCATAATGAGAAGTTTGAGGGATAAAACTCAAGTCTAATCAAGAAACTGTTAACTCTTCACACACACACGTGCTACACAGAGTCTGCAGGCCATCCTATGCAGTAGTTTTACCATGCCTGTATCTGGACAGCAATTCAATACATGCAGTCAGGCATAGTGGCATCAGGTGGGCTCTCTGATTCCAGGCATGGAGTAGTTCAGATTTCAGATTTTTGAGGAGTAAGGATGCTGAAGCTGAAAAACTCAACACCCTTCTGGGTTGTAGGTGCCACCTCCCCTCAGTCCTTCCATTGACTGCTTTAGCACAGGTGTTGGAGAATCGGTAGGGGGCTCAGGAAATGTGTGAGGCCTCCTCTCTGGGAGCAGCCAGTTAGGCCTGGGCATCCAGGGAGGAAACAGAGGCTGCCGAGAGTATCAAAGTTGGTCCACACAAAGCCCAGTTATAGTGACAGGTACGACACCTCAGAACACACAGGAAGAAGGAGGTCATGGCGTCATCACACAGCTCTACAGTATGAAGCAAACCTATATAATGCCATGGGGACAGCGACTGACACTTAGGTCCAGGGGATTGTGATCCTGCCCAGGCACCTCAGCCAAAGATCCAAGCCATTCTGGGTCCCTGTCTCCCACATACACAATGGGTGTAATCAGATGGGGCTTTTGAGTCTGGTGATATCTGAATGATGGGACCCATGAAAATAATATAACCCCACAAAAGGAAAGGAATCCATATAATCTGGAAGCAGATTATATGCACATGAACATGTTTACATTTATTTATTCACTCATAGAAGGAAAATGACCTAGACAATCTTGTCTACATTTCCAGGTTTTACTGACAGACTATGCTAATATAAACTATATTGTAGTATACTAAACTATATTATACCAATCTACAGTGAAATAAATGTTATATACATAATATCTAAAACATTTATAACCACTTAGCATGAAGGGACAATGTCTAAAAGAACTTTATTATTTTACCTTATCTAGTCTTTTTTTTTTTTTTTTTTTTTTGCAGGACCAGGGTTCAAACTCACAACCTTGCTCTTGCCAGGCAGGCACTTATGCCATGCAGCTATCTCCCCAGCCCCTTAAATTTAGTATTTTTTGAGACAAAAAGACTGTGTAGTTCAGGCTAGGCCTGAGCTCACTTTGTAGCCCAGACTGGCCTCAATCTCACAACGGTCTTCCTGCCTCAGCCTCCTGAGTGCTGGGACAACAGGTGTGTACTACTACACCCAGCTAAGAGAACCTTACAAGTAGTTTCTAATTTAACGTTCACAGCAGGCGTTTATGGTGGATTCTTCCATTAGGCTCATTTTACAGAGGCGGAAACAAAACACAAGGAGTGACTTGGCTACTGCCAGAGCCACAGAGTTACTGTCCAGCTCTGGGAGGGACGTCTAACCTGGTGTCTGTGCTCTTCACCACCTCCTACGCTGTTTCCTGCTGTAGCGGCGACCCGTGAAACCAAAAAGGCATGCAGAGCACTGGCAAGGAGCCACATAGAGGAAGGGCTTAAGAAACGCTAGGTCCTAGAACAGCCAGTTGTTGGCGAGGAAAAATCAGACCTAACGTGTAGAATCACAGTGCACAGGAAGGAGGTTGTCAGTAAATATTTGTGTGAAGGAAGGGAAATTATTACGGTATTCATTAACTAAAGACTGGAATCCTTGTTTCCAACAACAAAAAAATCTAAGAAACAGAACCAAAGATTTTCCTGGGAGCACGCCCTTGCAAAGAAGAAGAGGGGCATTGGTGCCTTCCCTGGGGAGAGGTGGCACAGAGCCCCGGCCCGCACCCCTACCTGAGGCCCGGCCACTTACCTTCCTCGGCGTCGTTGCGCAGCGAAGCCTCCAACAGGGACACGCTAGCCTCAAAGGACACCTTTTTGCGGCGGCCCCCAGCGCTGCGCTTCCGCTCGTGCTTGCGCTTGCGGTGCTGCAGGTCCTGCTCGTACTGCGCCCACTTCTTCAGCTGCTGGGCCCGACGCTTCTGCGCGGCGCGCAGCCGCTCCAGCGTGGGCACCTTCTCCAGCAGCTGCAGCTCAGTCAGCAGGTCCACGTGGCTGGCCATGGCTACCGCGCGTCCCCACGTCCTGGCAGGGCTAGCACGGTGCGCCTGGGGCCAGCGGGGTGCACGGGCTCCCGAAGGGCTGGGGCCTCATGGTGGGGCCTGTGTCCTGGGGAGAGAAACACAGAACGGCATCTGGTCAGGTGTGAAAACACTGCTCAGAAGGTGTCACCCTCACCACCCTGCGTTCAAAACCCTTTCAAGGGTTTCTTTCCATTGCTTCTGGGACAACAGCCTGCAAGTACCTGCAATGTCTGCTTGTGTGGTGTGAGGATGCAGGGGTTGCTACATATACATATTTTGGATTTAAACTAAATTAAAATAAAATAACACAATAGCCACATGCTTCCGGTGCTTGCCATATTGGATGCCTGAAGACCTTTCTGCTATTCCAGAAAGCTCCAAGACAGCTGCGATTATCTACCTTTTGAGCCACAAGCACCAAATAAGAACTAGGTCTTTCCAGCTTACATCAGACTTTGAGGATCGAGGCACCTGAGCCTGAGGAGTACTTGGAGACTCAGCATGCATAAATAACCTTCAAAACCTGGGGACTACTAGCACCCAGACAGAAGCCAAGTCCTCAACAGTTCTGCATAAGCCTGTTGTGTTCTGCTCACTATGGGATGCAGGTTGTTATGGAGACGGGCGACAAGGTCAGAAAGAAACCAGAGGATATACTACCCCAAGGGTTCTCAAAGCATAATTTGGGAACCCGGTGGGGAATCCCTGAGACTCTTTGCAGAAGTCCACAAGGTCAAAACTATTTGCATAGGTAGACTGAATAAGAGGTTATTAAACATTTCCACTCTCATTATCTCACGCGGTCAGTGGTCCCAAAGCACCATGACATATGGCATCACAATGGATTGAGTGTAGACATAGATATGAAAATCTAGATTTTAAGTAAAAGGATTGGGGCTGGGGAGATAGCTCCGAGGCACAAGTGCCTGCCTGGCAAGTGCAAGGTCGTGAGTTCGAACCCTGGTCCCGCAAAAAAAAAAGTAAAAGGATTTACAAAAAATTAAAAGTAACCCTTTCCCCACTAATTCCTGTTGCTGTTCTGGAAATAGTTACTCTTTCCATCAGGGTCGCATATTGCTATACCAGGTTTATTATTTTTAAATGAATTGATGTGATTTTTAAATATCTCAGTATTCATTTGTAATGTGATATTGATGGATAAAAATTTATAAAAGTGCTTTGGGATCTTGAATTTAAAAAGGTAAAGTTGGGGCTGGCAAGATAGCTCAGTAGTCTAAAGCACCTGCTTAGGGAACTGCAAGAACCGTGGTTCGATCCCTGGCACCACATGCTGCACCAGCCCCACCCCCAGGGCAGGCTGAGCTGGCCATAGCATAAATAAAGTTAAAAAAAAAAAAAAAAGGTAAAGTAGACCCAAGACCAAGTAGTTTAATAATTGCAAAGCTACTAGAATCTACACAGTATTAGCTGAACCTTCCTGTCTGAATATCATTTAAAAGAAGAGAGAGAGAGAGAGGATGCCTCTTCCTGTCATGTTCTAAAATAACAAGGTCATGGGCCCAGCAGGATGGCTCAGTGGTCTAAAGCGCCTGTTTGGGAAAGCTTGGGCAGCTTCAGGGACCATGGTTCGATCCCTGGCACCACATGCTGCGCCAGCCCTGCCCTCAGGGTGGGCTGAGCCAGCCATAAATATAAGTGAATAAATAAAGGTTCTGAAACAAGAAAAAAAATCCTTCACAAGATCAATAAAGGAAGTAGTCAACTATCATTAAAAAAAAAAAAAAATAACAAGG
>PVJA010000034.1:0-68061 GCA_004027025.1 Myocastor coypus | reverse complement strand
ATAGGCACAGTCTTACAGATAAAAATCTTGATTTTAAGTGCGTCATGGGATCTGGGTTGTCCTTGGTCTGTTCCTTAATTTTACTTCTCCTAGCTGTACCTCTTCATTCAGATCTCTGAATTGCAGCCCTGGTCTTGGAACTGACTTGCATTGTCTGCTGAAGCCCATTTACAGGATGTAATGTTTATGGTCAGGAGAAAAGGGGAAACAGGATTCAGAAACCCAAGCTCAACAGGAACAAAGAGTGATCAAACAACTAATGTACCATGAGATCTCTCAGGAAAAGCACTGGGATAACAGTGACCTGTGCCTGAAGTGGTCAGGCCACATGGGAAGCGAGGGGCCAAGCCCTTCCAAAATCTCCAAAGAAAAGGTCCAGTTTTGAGAGCACAGTTAGGGTCACATACAGGCAATACAAAAGAGCAGGGTCAGTCTGCCATGAGGAAAAGTCTAATGTTGACAATTAAACTAAGTCCACCCAGCACGCGTTACTGGGGTCCCCACCAGCAGGACATCCATGACCACTCATGAATGCTGAGAGAAATCTATGTAGGACAACAGGTGAGAGATCCTGGTGAAGCCCAATCCTGGCCTGGCAGAAAGATCATTCTGTCAGAAGTAAACACTCACTCTTTGGTGTGTGTCTGCCAGGCAGGACAGCCTATAAGGATCATTCCACATAGATGTGATTGACATCCTGCCTTGGTTCTGCCTGTGGAGGTGAGACAACTTTCTCAGGCTCAGTTCCAAAAATACTTCAAAGGTAGCCACATAGGAAAACCCATGAACACACCAATCTTCCACGCTGAGCTTCTCCGCCGACCCTGAACCCACAGAGGCCAGCATATTTGTGAGTAAGAACAGCAGTGTGGGGAAAGCCACAGGGGACAGGAACAAAGGTGCTAAGGACGGGGGCACACACACAGAGCTGACATGACACCTACAAACTTCCCGTGTGACTGTGTCGATCACAGTCACAGCGCTAAATGAAACAGCCAGGCTCCCAAAGCAGCTTATGTAATAGCTAAGCATGGGGAAGTTTGAGTCAGGTTACAAGTTCTGTTCTTCAAGCTTGGGGAAAAGTGGTCCACTCCCTCCCTTTGCACAGAGATTAATAACTCCTTTTGCAGCCAAAGGGATCATTTTCCAGAGGAGGCCACTTGTGGCCATAGACTAATCTCTCTCTCTCCCTCCCTCCCTCCCTCCCTCCGTGTCTCTCTCTCTCTCTCTCTCTCTCTCTCTCTCTCTCTCTCTCTCTCTCTCTCTCTCATCTCTGACCAAGCTTTTCTCTCTTATGGCAACTGTTAGGCTGGTACTGGCAGCTACCTGGAGTACTACGAGGAAAAGGATTAGAAAACCATGATGTCAAGGGACAGTGCTGTGACTGACTAGCAATGCCTGCCATGGCTAAGGAAGTGGGAAGTGGCTGTGTGCATAGTAAGCATGTAACTCTGGTCTATGTCATGCTTGCCTAAAGTTGGATTTCAATGCTTACCTTTACTCCATTGATCAGAATTCTTTCATCTTAAATACAAGTATCTAGAATGTTACCAGCTGAATGGAAGGCCCCTCAAACCCTGCAATATAGTCTGAACAACAACATAAAATTTCTGTTGCTTCTATGATAGACAAGAATCAAGAACATCTCAAGTTAATTGGTGCCAGGGGATAGAATAGAGAAATTCACTCCACCTTGCTAAGGCTCAGGTCCAGATTCTAGGAAGCGGTATGTTGAGCCCACTCCAGCAAAGGATGATGGTCCTGGCAGCTGATTGCTCCCTCTTCCAGTGCTGTCCTTGGAGCACAGGGAGATGTCATGCTGTCGGGACCTGGACAGAGTTCATTCTGTAAGTGAGAGAGGGTGAAGGTCCTGCCACTAGTGATGCCCTTCTGCACACACATGCAGAAATTGCTGTTGTCCAGTCCAGCATCCCGGGCTTCACATTATTACCAAGATAAATGAAAAGGGGACCCTGGCATGCTCACCAGGAAGACTTCCCTCTCTACTTCACAAGCCTCAAGAATACCCCTGTAATAAGACCTCCTCTTCAGCAGCCAATGGCACTTCACAAGTCAGGAAGTAGCTGGGATGGAAATTTTAAAAAGCTTTCTACACAGATTGTTTGCTAAGGCTTAGAGAATAATGCCAAGGAAGCAAGGATGATAAACAACAGCAAGCTAAGCTGAAAGAGAAAGTAGTACCTGGGGGAAGAAAGAACGAGAACGGAAAGGAAAAGGGAGAGGCGCAGAGCCCATTCCAAGTACTGCACAATCAGAAAAGGGCAAATCTGGGATTCAAACTCAGGTCTGTCTAACTTCAAAGCCTCTTCACAGCGGCTGCAAAAGAAGAGAATGGGGAAACCCCTTTAAAAAACAAAAACCATTTGGGCGGTACCAGGAATCAATCTCAGGACCTTGTGTTTTCTGCCCCTATAATATATATATATATATTTTTTAGAAGAGTGACTTAAATACAAAATGTATTTGGAAGAGTTAAAAAAATAGTGTTTATTGAAAGTGTTAATGTTTAATTGTTTGATTGATCTTACATACCTATATCTATCAATCTAAATTGATTTTTTTTTTTTTTTTTTTTTTTGCAGAACCAGGGATCGAACTCAGGACCTTGCATTTGCCAGGCAGGCACTTGTGCCTCTGAGCTATCTCCTTGGCCCCATCTAAACTGATTTGATAATGAAAATATGTAATATAACCACTGTTAAATTTTTCTTATTTTGAAATTCTGTACTATATGTACTCTTTTTTTTTTTTTTTTTTTTTGGTCTTTTTTGAGACAGGGTCTCGCTATGCAGTTCAGGCTGGCCTTGAGCTCACTTTTGTAGCCCAGGCTGGTCTTGAACTCGCATCAATCCTCCTGCCTCAGCCTCCCGAGTGCTGGGATTACAGGCATGCGCCACCACGCCCGGCTTATATGTACTCTTGTTATCGTTTTTCTATCTTTGTTTCTGCTATTTTTACTCTTTAAAATGAAATCTATAAAAAATAAATAAAATTTTGTAAAACACGCATACAAAAGAAATGTGTTTTGAAAGATCTTCCACGTGAAATTCAAGATTTGAAAAAAATATACTGTTAATTTCAATAAACTGCTGGTTAACCTGTTGACCCACAGCTAATACCAACTGCAGTAGAACAAATACTTGCTGAAATCAACACGGAGTCAGGCATCAGGCTAATGACACGAAAGCTCAACATTTCAGAAGCTATCAACCATAAATGTGAAATGAACCCAGAGGTAAGGAATGCCAGGTAATAACAGCAGTTCAGGCCCAGCGCCCTTCTGCAGGTCCAACTTTGTGCCTGTAACACCACTTAGAATTACTGCCCCAACTCTGAAAACATGAGCAGCATCTTCACTTCAAAGAAGAGAAAACTGAGAGAGGTGAGGGCCCTGGTAAGTAGGGCTGGTGCACCAGCTGCATCTCTGTTGGTTGGCCTGGCATCTGTTTGATAGGTCAATGTCTATGTCATTTACAATGTATATGTTGCATCCCTCCTGCATGAAAATAAAGTTTTTATAAACTCAGACAGGGAAGGTGGGCCCCAGGAGCCTCCCCGGCTGGGAGCAAGGAATCCTTCGAGGAAAATAAAGGAGACACACACAGAGTAATCACTGATGAAAGCCAGAACTTTCCTTACTGCTGGAACCATCACCTCGTTGGAGGATTAGGCCGGAAGTGTATGTATCTCCTTGTAAATTTCACAAAACTATGTCTCTTTATGGACTCAGCTCCCTTTGGCCAGGGGTCTCTTCTAGAAGTATTCTATCTTTTTTCACTCTGCCCAAAAGCTCCCAAACCAGATTCATAACCATAACATCCCTGTCTCTTCTCTTGACCAGCAAATAAAACTGTCTGTAGCATAAACCAGGACGTCTGAAGATGCCCTGCGTTTTGGAAAATGGGGCATTGATCTGACACACAGTTTTGAAGTCCCTCCACACTAGATATGTGACCTTCCAGGTCACCGTGCCAAGAGGCGCCCTGCTGCAGACAGCAGTTACAGAGCTTCTGTCCTCCCCTTTGATCTCCAGCCAAAGTTCCTCCACCTTGATCTCCTCCTCGTGAGTTCAGACAGGCAAACACACCTCACCTCCCTTCTCAATAGCTGTACTTCTTTGGGGCCCAGCGGGATGGCTCAGTGGTCTAAAGCGCCTGCTTGGGAAAGTTTGGGTGGCTTCAGGGACCTCGGTTCATCCCCCGGCACCACATGCTGCGCCAGCCCTGCCCTCGGGGCGGGCTGAGCCGGCCATAAAAATAAATAAATAAACAAAAGTTCGGAAACAAGAAAATAAAGTAAAAAAAAAAAAAAAAAAAAATCTTAAAAAAAAAAAAAAGACTTCACATGCTGTACATCCCTCACCATGAAAGTGGTGTTACTATTACAATAAAAGTTATCTCTTCCTGAGTGTTCAAAAGCAAAACAGATCCATTCTACTATTGATGCTATCATTGCCTGCAGATGCTAATGTTTCTAGAACCTTGACTTCCCAGGGACTTTCAAACCTTGCTGCTCCACATCTTCAGTCCTCTTCGGACCACATCAGCACTGGGATTGTCAAGGACCTGGATGCACTGGAGCACATGTACCCAGGAGTGTGTGTACCCTTCTGATGCCACTCCTACATAGGACTGGGTTCTGGAGTCTAATGTTGACAAAATGAGGACTGACTTTCTACTTGCAACAACTGCTAAGCCAGCAAGATACTGGCTTTATGGCACTGCTCATGGAAGCCCATTTGTGACGCAACATGGAAGGCTCACAGCACAACTTGATTTATGGGATGTGTGCACAAATTCTCATCTGAACTTCCATAGCCATAAAATATTCCTGATATCTTTCCCTTTACCTCTGTTATTTGCTGCAATAGATTCTCATTGCTTGGATTGTGATGTATAATAGTAAATTATGGAGAAACACAAGGAAAAAAATTATCTCTTCCTGTTAAAATCTCAGGCTCACTTTGTTGGCCCCTTCATTCTACACTCCATTATTATATTTATTCTCTGAATTATTTTCATAAGCAAACTACCAAACCCCCTCTCTGTGTCATACCTTAAGTCATCAATGAGTAGCAGGATTCTGGGTTTTCTGATGGGAACTGTCTTGTGATTTCTCTTCCATTTTAAAGCCTCATTTATGAAGTTAACCAATCAGCATTTCTTGTCACCTAATATACATGAGGTGGTAAAGGAGGAGGAACCTGAACATTCTGGATGAACAAAACTATTGATCACAGAGTTTCTGATTCTAGTAATAGCAGAGAAGCTCTTATTCTACCAACTTTTCCTACACCAACTGTTAGAAACTCTCGGCAGAATGCACCTTCCCCAAAAATAGGTATGAGAAGGCATGAGATCTGCTCTCACCCACAAGCAGACAGAAGTTGGAGAGGAGTTGACATTGAAAAGAAATGGCACCGGGTGACTTGCATAGCTTTTCACCTGAGCGAAAGCCCCAGTGAAAGCTGCGCTTGGCGGTTAGTACTTGAGCAGAAAACTTTTCTTTTACGTGTAAGCAATGAGGAGACAGGATTCAGAAAACCAGGCTGGCCAGTGAAGAGAGACATCCCAGACAAGCCAGAGTAGGCTGAGCCTAAATCTCCATGAGTGCAATGAGTCCCTGACAGGCTCCAGAGGAGGCTAAAGGGAGCTCAGATGTTGGCCCACCCAAGGTGAAGTGATTCTGGAGTTTGAGTTTGGTCAACTGTCAGATATTTTTAGATTTCTTCATCTTTAAGAAGCATGAGCATCCAGCATCTCTTCGAATTGCATGCACAACACTAGGATGAATCCAAAATTACTAGACAAATTTTAAAGAACAGAGAAATGGGACTCGAACTCAAGGGAAAAGGCAACCCATGAAGACTGACCTCAGGATGAGCGAGATGTTGGAAATCACAGCTGACGTGAAAGCAGGGATCATAGCTTTGTTCACAAACGTAAACAATTTATACTTGAAACAAATTTTAAAAATAGTAAATCTCAGCTACCACACGGAAACCACCAAAAAGAATTAAAATTATTCATCAATATAGCTAAATATTCCCAAACATCTTTGCGCCCATGTGAACTATGCTCCTCCCCCATCTTTTTCTTGTTCTTTCTTTTTTAGGCAGGGTCTTACAATGTAGTCCAGGCTGGCCCTAAACCTAATCCTCCTGCCTCAGCCTTACAAATGCTGGGATTACAGGCAAGTGTCACCACACCTGGCTGGATCTTACATCTCCCTAACAATGGCTATACAATTATTTACTTCAGTGACCATTTTTAAAGCATTGCCCATGGCCGGGCGTGGTAGCGCACGCCTGTAATCCCAGCACTCGGGAGGCTGAGGCAGGAGGATTGGTGCGAGTTCGAGACCAGCCTGGGCTACAAAAGTGAGCTCAAGGCCAGCCAGAACTGCATAGTGAGACCCTGTCTCAAAAAGACAAAAGACAAAAGACAAAAAAAAAAAGCATTGCCCAAGTGTTGGTTCTGGGCAAGCTTTGAGGAGCAAAAAATATAACAGAAAAGTCCTAGGGTTGGTCCCAAAGCGCAAGTCATCTCTGACAATATCTGCAAGGACTGCTAGTCACTTCTCATCTCTTTCACTTCTTAAATTAGAAAAAGAGCTGCCAGGCATGGTGGTGCATGCCTATAATCTCTGCATTCAGGAGGCTGAAGCAGGAGAACTGCTGCAAATTCAAGGTCAGTCTGAACATCATAGCAGCACCTTGTCTCAAAAATCCAAACAAACAAACAAAAAAAACCTGAACAAAGCATAAATTAAAAATTGAACTAGAAGAAGAGATTCAGCTCCTGCACGGCCTCTCTCCAGAGCCTCGTGTTACTTCAAGTCAGCTTCTAGAGCACTCCGGATGGAGTCATTCACCCATATGAAGCACGCAGGGATGGGGGACACGTATCATATCTGAACAGCTCAATGCTCTGTCTCCTCAGCAAAGCGTCCTTCGTGGGAGCAGTCACATCAGATGCAGAGAAACTCTCGCTTCA
Organism: Myocastor coypus; assembly: GCA_004027025.1. Classification (NCBI taxonomy): domain Eukaryota; kingdom Metazoa; phylum Chordata; class Mammalia; order Rodentia; family Myocastoridae; genus Myocastor; species Myocastor coypus. Next base: position 61,045 of record PVJA010000034.1, on the reverse strand, counting down.
GACATTATAATAGCTTTCTCCAGTTTCAACAGCACTTTGCTGCTGTTGTTGTTGTTGTTATTACTGTTTGAGACAAGGTCTCACTGTAACCCTGGCCAGCCTAGAACTTGAAATCTTCTTCCTCGGCTTCTTGAGTGCTGAGATTACAAATATGTGCTCCCGTTGAGGGGCTGGGGAAATAGCTCAGTAGGATAAGTGCTTGTCTGACAAGCCTAAGGGCCTGAGTTCAATCCCCCGTCCCACACACACAAAATAATAATAATAATAATAATAATAATAATAATAATAATAATAACAAATATGTGTTCCCGTGCTTGGCTGCACTAACACTTTCCACAACATGTTTTGAAAAAAGGTCCTCAGATTTGGTCACACACTGGAATCCCCTGAAGATTCTGGGACTAGATATTAAGACCACTGAACAAAACCACTACCTATCTACGAGAATGCCCAAAAGACAGAAAATATCAACTATTTCACAAGAGTTCTTATACATGGATTGGGAATATAATTTGATGAAACCATTTTTTTAAATTGCTCTGCAGGGCTGAGGAGATAGCTTGGCAGTCTAAGTGCCTGTCTGGCATGCACGAGGACCTGAGTTCAATCCCCAGTACCACATGGCATGATGGACTCGGAACCCCCAGTTTACCATAATCCCAGTTCTGGAGAAGCTGAGACAGGAGGATCACTACAAGTCTGAACTGTGTAATGAGACTCTGTATCAACTAAATAAATAATATTTTTTTAATTTTTAAAAATCGCTCTGCAGTATTTTATAAATTTGAACATATGTAAGCCCTCTAACACAGCCCCTTATATTCAGGAGAAATTTTTATATGATCCACCAAAAAGCATTTGCCAGAAAGTTAATAGCAATACTTGTCAAAATACCCAAAATACAAACCAGTCAACGTAGCCTCCAATAGTTCTCAGGGAGAGAAGTGCTCTAGCCCCACAATGGAACATTGTCCAGCAGTGAGAAAGAACAATGTACAATTACAGTGTGGCTGACTCTCACAAACAACGCTAGCCAGAAATGTTCCAACAAACAAAAGATTCATACCCACTAATTCTGCTTATGTAACATTCAACAACAGGAGACAGGAATCCACCTTGTTATCAGCTGGGATGGTGGTTTCAAGGTGAAGGGCTGAAGGGGGCTTCTGGCTGTGGATAGCATCCTGCTTGTTGAACAGGAAATGGAAAATTCACCCATTTGGGATTTGTATGTTTTATGATTTTCCTATAATAAATCATTACAATTTTTAAAAAGCCTTGTGGTCTGAGAGGCCCACCTCAGCCAATTCTGGTTTAGTTGGTCTGGGGTGCAGCCAGGAATTGACATTTTCAAAATCTCCCCGGGTGAATCTAATGTGCATCTACAAACCTCCATGTCAGAACTTGGCGAGGCTCCTTACTATTTCTTGGAGCAGAGAGTGCTACTGCTTCTCTGGAAAGTCCAAAGCGGGAGCTCTTCTGGAGAACACTGGTAGTGCCAGAAGATGTGAATGGGCCTTGCATGGAAACAGCGTTCCACGGGCAAATAAGTAATATACTTCTCCATCATAATTATCAGCTTTCAATGAACATTAACTGCATTCCTAGAGCCGAGCTAAGTGCTTTCTCTACGCCATTTCATTTAATCCTCACCACAAGCCAATGAAAAGGGCACTATTAACTCCCACTTCATAGAAGGGTAAACTAAAGCTCAGTGGGGTGAAGTAATTGCCCAAGGAATACAGCTAGTAAGCAAAAGACTGGGATTCAAATCCAGATTGGCTTTGACATGGACACCCATGCTCTTAACCACTGCCTCTCCTGCCAGTCCTGAGCTGCAGGACTTAACTAAGCCTTCGTTATCCTAACGTGAGCTTTGAGTTGCCAAGACAAGAAAGTGGGACGCTGCTTGCCTCCTTCTGGTACCTTCCAACCTGCCTTCCACCCCAGTGGCAGAGTCTGCACTCTGTATAGAAGGGCATGACCGGGCCCTGCTCAGTCAAGCCTCAAGTTGTCAGTCCCGCAATCTAAACCAGCAGTGGTAAACCTATGGCCTACAGGCCACAGGGGGCCCATTTGTGTGGCTGATGGCTCTAAAAGGCTTGCCATGGCTGATCTAAACCACACAGCATCCAGGCTTGACATTTTTAGCTTTCTCTCTGGCCATCACCACCTCCAAATCATAAATATTCATTTCTCAGCTATACCAAACATGCCTTTGAGTTTCACTCTTGTGTGGTGGTAGTCACTGTTTGTTGACAGCCTATTATGTGCCAGGTACTATTCATACATCAGTTTTAATAGCCCTGCAATGAATCTTGAAAACAGGTAGCCTTATCACCACTAGGCAGATTTTTGGAAAGATGGCTCATCTCAATATGCCAAGTCATAATTAGTAAGTGGCAGGTCTGGGATTTGAACCCGGCCGCAAAGCTACGCAATCTTCTTCACTGTATCGCCCTCTCCTCTTGTCCCAGGCATGGCAATGTCATGCTTTCTTTCCACCTGGCAAACTCCCCTTTGTTTGGGAGTTATGATAATTCTAGTGTTAAGAATGATAATATCTAGTCCTGTCTCATTTGGGCAGCATTGGGTCTCTTTGTTTTATATTCCCTCTGAATTGTTCTTCATCTGCTCTGTGCCAAATGGATTTCTTTTTTTTTTTTTTAACTTTATTTATTTATTTATGTTATGGCCAGCTTAGCCTGCCGGGGGGGGGGGGGGGGGGGGGGGGCTAGTGCAGCATGTGGTGCTGGGGATGGAACCATGGTCCATCAGGTTGCCTAAGCTTGCCTAAGCAAGGGCTTTAGACTGCTGAGCTATCTCGCTGGCCCTGCCAAATGGATTTATTTCCTCTCTCTAATTCTCAGGCATCTGACCATACCTCTGTCATGACACTCGATTTTGTTGAGTAATATTGGCTTTAGATCTGCCTCCTCCATTTCACAGGATGTTCTTGGAAAACAAAGGATAGCATAAATATAAAATTATTATAACATTATTTACCTTCACCTTTATCGTAGAGCTACCCAGAACATTGCATAACTGGGAAAGGGAAGAACAAGAGATCCAGAGACTGAAAATTCCAGAGACTGATCATTCCATCCACCCAGACAAAACAGATCTGGCTGCTGGAGCGAGAGGGTAACCAGACCCCTACACCGTCTTCTACCAGAAGGAGGACTACGGTTCTCTCTGCCTTTGTTGTCCTTACTCTGCATGGTTTGGAACCAGTTCTGTATATGCTTGCTTAGAGCCCTTCACATAACAGTTAGGTTCATTCTACAGCCCTGTTTCAACGTGACGTTCTCAGTTGCTCCTTGCCTTGTTTCCTCTTAAGGTATCTTGGGTAATGAAGAGATGCCCAGGACATGTAGGCCTAAAGAAAATGTATAGCTGAGGCTTGGTTCCCCCAATGGGGTAGATCAGCTAATCAGACCCATTTGTGAAATGGACCTATTCTTTCTGAGTAGGAGGCACCCAGATCTTTGATATATACTCACTCATTGAACACTCATTCTGCATCTGCTATACTACAGGGACATCTCCTAGTAACCCCAGAGGTAAACAGCCTATTTGTGCCACCCACATAATCTCTATGAGCTCCAAGATGCGAATTTTTAAAGTCAGCCTCCTGCTCCCTGCTCCTCTCACCTATTATTTCTTTCCATGGTACTGAAGAGCGCTGAGCTACACACACTTGGGCCCTTTTTTCATTTTTTTATTTTGAGACTGGGACTTGCAGAGTTGCCCAGGGTGGGCTTGAATTGGGCAGTCCTCCTATCTGAGCCTCCCTAAGTGCTGAGATTGTAGCCATGTCTGGCTCCTCCCTCTTTCTCCAGACTAACATCTCTGCCTAAGTGTGAGTGACCAGAAATAAGTGCAGTCTGTGAGTTCAGCTGGGTTTCTGTCTGAGGTCTTTCAAACAAACTCTATTAGTAAATTTGCAAATTACCAAGGAGTCTAGTCTAAAATGTCTTACCTTACCACTGACTTTCTGCTTCTTCCTGGCCCTACTGTGATTTTTCTATGCCTAATCAACTAACTTTCTTTCTCTCTTTTCTTCCTTCTTTCCTTCCTTCCTCTCTTTTCTTCCTTCCTTCCTTCCTTCCTTCCTTCCTTCCTTCCTTCCCTCCTAGTACTAAGCCTTGAAACCAGGGGCACTCTGTCACTGAATTACATCCCCAGGCCTTTTCATTTTACTAATTTTTGGTAACAGTTTTGCTAGGTTGCCCAGGCTGTCCTCAAACTTGCCATTCTCCTGCCTCAGCTTCCAGAATCTCTAGGATTTCAGCTATGAAATCTGTGCCCAGCAAGTCATTTTCTTCTGAGAATTTCAAGTGTCTCCCTCCTACCTTGATCCAGGACACAGTTCATGCTATAATTTCTGAACTCATTTTTCTTCACTTAGATTTTATTAAACCAGTGGTAGCTTAGCTTATGCATTTCTCTAGCACAACTTGAACCACACTGTTTTGCTGTCATTTGTCCATCTGCATGCATGCCAACTAGAAACAGAATCAAGTTAAGAGGCAGAATCAGTTTTCATTTAGTTCCAAGCATAAATCCAGGTAAAATGTAGTTCTTGAATAGTTAACAATCTTTATAGAATCACAGTCAGACAATCTTAATTATTATAGAACCCAACTCAGAAATATCTTCTATTTTATACAAGTTGAGAATCCCTAATTCAAATATCAAAAATCTAAACTACTGCAAAATCTGAAACTTTTTAAGCACCAAAGTAACACTCTAAGGGAAAAATTCTAGCCCTGACCTCTTGTACCAGGTCACAGTCAAAACTTGCACATACTGGAGCCTGGCGGGATGGCTCAGAGGTCTAAAGCACCTGCTTGGGAAAGCTTGGGCGGCTTCAGGGACCGCGGTTCGATCCCCGGCACCACATGCTGTGCCAGCCCTGCCCTCAGGGCGGGCTGAGCCGGCCATAAAAATGAGTGAATAAACAAATAAAGGTTCTGAAACAAGAAGAAAATAAAAATAAATAAATAAATAATAAATAAATAAACTTGCACATACTTAAAATATTGCATAGAATTACCTTCAGGTTAAGTGTGTAAAGCATACATGAAACATAAACGAATTTCATCTGCAGACTCAGGTCCAAGGCTCAAGATAGTTCATTAGGTATATGCAAATATCTCAAAATCTGAAAACACTTCTGGTCCCAAACACTTCAGATAAGGGATAATTCAACCTGTATCTATAGAGTTTGGTAAAATTCACGCTTTTTAATACTCAGTGTTGGAGAAGCCTGGAGAAATAAGCATTCACACCTCAGGGAACAGAGATTGGTTTGGTCTCTTGACAGGACAATTTGGCTATGTCTAATCCAGGTTAATCTACAAGGAATTCTAACAGATAAAAACCACACAAGGCATATCTGTAACCCCAGCACTCTGAGAAGCTGAGGAAGGAAGATCACACATTCAAGTCGCATCTGAGCAATTCAGTGACTTAGCAAGACCTTGTCTCAAAATAAAAGAGCTTGGGAGATACCTCAGCATAGAAACCCAGATTCAATTCCAAGTACTACAAAAAACAAAACAACAAAAAATCACACCAATGCACAAAGACACACTGTACAAACAAAGCATTCTACATTTTCAGTAGCAGTAGGAAAGAACTTCAAACAATTTTTTAAAATATATTTGGTACAAGGTCTCGTTATGCAGCTCAGACTCATAGTGATCCTCCCATTTTCAGCCTCCCCAGTGCTGGGATCACAAGTGTGTGCACCACCACACCTGGTCTTTGTGGTAGGCTCAGTGTACCTGGGGGGCAGAGCCAGTGCAGCATGTGGTCCCAGAATACAAACTCCAATCCCTTGCCTAAGCAGGAGCTTAGTCCCCTGAGCTATCTCATCAGCCCTCTGGAAATAATTTTAACCACCACCCCCCAAAAAATGATGGTACAACAAAATAAATGATGGTAAATTTTTATCACTGGAGTACCAAGTAGCCTTAAAAGCCAGGTATATGCCTGTGTGGACTTGTGCCAGATATATTAATTGAAAAAGCAAGTCTCAGAAAACGGTGGAATAGACATGTAAAGAAAAGGGGGGGAGTAAATGAATATTCATCTAAAATTTATGGAAAGATGTATAAAACATTCAGGGATTTCTTCTGGGGAAATGTATGGGTAGCTGGGGAAGACAGGGAAATTTTTACCTTCTTTCCAGATCTCTGTACTGCTTGAATTTTTATGATGTTTACACTCTTTTTATAATTAAAAAGCATAGAACAGCCATTAAAAAAGCAAAATCTTGGTTTTAGATGACGAAGAAAAAATGAGTGACATTCTATGAAAATTCTATGTTTCTTTATAAGACTGTGGGCTATGTTTAGAAAACATCTCTCTGGTTCACAGCAGAGCTGGGGATGGCAGTACAGGTAGTTCTACAGAGGAACCTTGAGCCTCAGAAAGTCATCAAGAAGGGTCAAGAACCCTGCAGAGAGGAATCCTCAGCATGTGTTCTTTTAACTAGCCTTGCATGACAGAGATAAATCTAGTTTTGACTCAAACATGGACTCAAGGCAATCTGAGAAATCAGTAGCCTGACATATACTGGGCTTTTAGCCAGTGTCAAAAAGCAGACACTAAGGATGCCCAGGTAACCAAGGGCCATAAGTAGTCTGGTGAATAATGACAACCCAGCCCCTGGGAACACAGTGACACAGTACTCTGTTCCGCTGTCCCCTCTGCTGTAGAGCAGTCCCAGAAGATGACCTGAAGATAATAATACAACTCTAACAGCTGGTAAATAGCAGGTACATCCTACCCACAACACAAACACTAACTGCTTATATGTATCCATCACATCCTATCTTTATTTCTAGTTTACCTCCAAGGAAATCAAGCCTCAGCACTGGAGTTAAAAACAAGTTACCTCAAATTGCAGTCTTAGTAGGGGCAGCAATGAAATGAGGGTCTCACTATAAAGTCAACGGTATCACCACTATTCTGCCACTGCCCCAGGGAAGGACTAGGAAAAGCCCTCCTCTTTGGACAGAAAACAAGACAATAATAACTAAGTGAAAGGACTTTAAAGCCGGATGTACTGGATTCGAATTCTGGCTGCCATTTAGCAACGGTGTGACCTTGGGAATGTCACCGGACCTCTCTCTCTATGGCTCACTTCCCTGAGCTGCAGAGTCAGGATAGTAATAGTGATGTTTCTTAAAGTTCTTATAGGACTCAAAAGAGTTAAGTGGACAGTATTACTAATCGTAAGGAAAAAAAAAAAAAAAAAATGCCCTTCTCCCAGACAGAGACAACCCTGCAGAGGAGGCAGAGCTGGCAAGTGGCACGAAGGCTGGGTTATAGACCCACCCTCAGCTGCGTGTCACAGGGCAGCGTTCAGTTTTCCACCCCTACCAAGTCCTGCTGAGCAATGAATCTACACACAATGCCCATCCTCCCTCACACCATCCGGCCCCCAATGCCGGCTGTGAAGCAGGATCACTTGGCACACTTTTCCAAAATACAGATTCCCCACCTTGGCTGATTCTGAGGTAGGTGGGCTTGGCTAAGACCTAGGGATCTGTATTTTTAATAAATCCCAGGTGACTGGATGACCCAGGAACACTGTGTTCCCAGACACCTGTTTTTGGAAACAGTACAGCCCATCAAGCTCGTTCTGGCTGCCTGAGCTGCTCCTGGAGACCGCGCATCCTGTCGTTCATGTCTGGTCCCAGGCCCGGGCACACAGAGAGGGGCCCAGTAAACATCTGCGTTCTCCACAAGCCAGCCAGCAGAGCAGATGGCTGTGCAAACCGGCACATGGGCTGAATTTGCACTTGTGCTTGTGCAGGTCACACCAGGAACCCTCAGGACCTGTGGACTTGACAGGCCCATGGGACAGCACCCCAGGGCCTCTTAGAATCACAGGAGCCTCAGCGCAGCCCTCCTGGGTTAGATCTGCATTCTGACAAGAATGCCAAGGTGATTCATATACCAGTTTGAGTCACCACCCTGGGCCCTTCCCCTTACCTGGTAAATTCTAACGGAGATGCAGGTGGGTAACCTGCCTAAATGCCCTCTAGGGCCAACTTTTCCCTTTCAACTCCTACAGAAACCTGGAAACACAGGTGGTCTTTGCTTAGCCCAGATTTCTAACTGGGCAGCAGCAGACTGAGGCTCAAAGTGCAACACTGCTTTAATGAGTTATTTATTTCAAGGTCTACATTAAAATAAGTTCCCCAATAAATTAAAATAAGAAGGAGCTCCAGCCTCTATAATTCCAGGGTGTAAAACACTCCTTTCTTTCTGAACAGGGAGTCACGACCCTGGCTGCTCTGCCCAAAGCCATCCAGACACATCAAACAGCCCGAAGAAAACAAGCGCTATCTTCCTGTTGGCCCCGCATCAAGTTATCAGGCAGATTTCACACTGTAGCTTGACCTCATTAATCCAAGGCCTATCACATTGCTGTAAATGTCAGTGGAAAAATAGCCATTCAGTGGATTTCCTTCATTCCACCAGAAAGGGAAAAAAACAGGAAGCTGACCCAGCTGCGCCCCAGCTTGACAAATCCCAAGAGCCCAGTTGACAGGGCGTTCCTTGCCAGCACCTGCAGTCCCCTACCCCAGCCCATGTGTCCAGATCAAGGTGGGTCCTGTATCTGTGCAGCAAAACACAGAAGTGATGGCAGCAACAATGCAGATAATGCAGGACCCACACACCTGCTTGGGAAAGAGAAGAGAAGGCTTGCTCTGGACTTCTTCGGCCTGAAGCACTGACTAGCTCAGTCAGCCTCACTGAAATATCTTCTGCCCATTCAAGATGTCTCGTAATCAAAGTCCTTGGACTCCAGGGCACATAAGGCTTTCCAAGTCCTCATTCATTCTTTTAATGCATATTGGTGCTAGCCATCATACAGGGCAACTGGGGACACAGAGCTGAATGAACTAGACATAGTCACTGACCTTATGGGACTTCCAGTGCTGTGTAGCCATTTGCAACCTTGGCATAACCAACACTTGGATCAGATTATTTTTTTAATTGTGGAGGACCATGCTGTGCACTGTGGAATATTTAGCATCATCCTGGATCTCCACACACAATGCCAATAGCTCCCCTTCTCCTTTCCTCTCCCACCTGGGTTGGGACTTTAGTTTGAGAACCCCTGATCTAGTAGATGAGACTGAAAGCATAACAGATCACCATATAATATAGTCATATAATCACAATTATTATAAGTATCATGGAGGGAAATTTGGTGGACTTTATACCACTATTACCTACAATTTGGAAGCCAGGCATTTTATACAGGATTGCAACTCCAAAGACATGTGTGTTATATAATAGCATACACCGTCTAGATATGCAGATGAGGAGATCGAGGCTCAAGGAAATGAAAACATTGCCCAAGGCTCAAGAGCAAGTGGAAAGTAGAGCCAGGATTTGAATGCTGGTCTTAAACTATGCCCTCATGAAAAAGGAAATTGAAGCCCCTGTTTGGATACTTGGGGGCCAGGAAGGGCCTAGGATGTTCTGAGAAGTCACCCTAACAGACTCATCTCTTCTGGGGCCTCCACAGGGCCTGGCTACCTACCACCTGTCACATCAATCAAGCTACAGACTTCCTGAATCAAAGGCACATTTGTGGGACACCAGTGGGCTGAGGAATGCCAATCTGGATTCAAAGAGATCTGAGAAACCCTCCTCCCACACAGGCACTTCTTCAACTCAGGTACCCACTGCACACCCCACTGTAATCCATCTCTGAGGTGCCAACAACCTAGCAGCACTCAAGGGTCCAGAGTGAAAGAAGCCAGACATTTTGCAGTCAGCTTTAGCTATCTTCAGAGATCACGAAGCAGGGGTACAGGGCAGATATGGCAACCTTAGAGACTCCCCAGATACGAGTCACGTATATGCAACATGGCCTTTAGCAAGTTTCTCCCCTCTGTGCCTCAGTTTCCCAGTCTGCACAATGGAGGTTAAGTGTGTCCACTTCACTGGATTGGAACATGGACTCAACAACAATGCAGTAAAGACCATGTGCCATTATCAGCATCCAGAGACACACTTGGCACACACAACATTCTGACCAATGAGAGAGTCGGTTCAGTTCACTTATTCTGTTCATACCTTCCTCCTTCAAGTGACAACTGAGTCCCAGGAAGACAGAAGCACGTGCAGAGGTGAGGGGCATGGCTCAGAAAGCTGGAGCGAAAGTGAGGAGTAAAGAACACATGGGCAGATAGGCACCGGCCAGCCCATCCTCCTAAATGGCAACCCTGAACTCTACGCTGCAATCAGAAAGCTTTCTCCAGACAGCTGCCACTGGACGAGACCAGAGCATTTCTGTTTGGAGTCAGCGAGCATCTGATCTCTCAGGGCCCCAGCAGGACGGCCTCTGCCCCCTCCCCAGCCTTGTTCCTGCCTCCATCACACTCTGCTGGCTCCCGCTCTGACTCCTACTGGTGCTGCTCTCCAGATATCAAGCGCTTTTCAAGCCTGTGTGTCTTCAAGGGCTGCCCACCCCTCCATCGCATGGGAAACTCATGGGAGAGCTCACAGGGGCCGCCACAGCAAATTTTGCTCATAGGTTATTGGTAATAATCAACTAATAATGATCGCAAGTTAACATCCACAAATACTTGTTCATCTCTAGAAGGCCCTGAGCTCAGTTTCTACCCACAGTGTCTCCTTGCTCCTCACCCCACCACCCCTGGGCAGGTAGCCTGTGTGCATGAGAGGGAAAGAGGGGTCTGCAGCCTGAAGACCCACACCTGAGTGAGCCTGGGTGCCATGGTCCTCCCTCCCTACTCTTGCTTGCTATGTAAGCCTTAATCCCATGGGTCCTCACTGTCTGGCTCCAGGGCCCTTCCTGCTGCCTCTAGAAATCTCTTGCTCAATAGAAAGTCTATAATGGACAGAAAGTCTACACTGAAGAAATCAATGAGCCCACAGCCGGGCGTGGTGGTGCACGCCTGTAATCCCAGCACTTGGGAGGCTGAGGCAGGAGGATCGGTGCGAGTTCGAGACCAGCCTGGGCTACAAAAGTGAGCTCAAGGCCAGCCTGAGCTGCATAGTGAGACCCTGTCTCAAAAAGACAAAAAAAAAAAAAAAAAAAAAGAGTCCTGCCTGCAAAATGGCAGCCAGCTGAGAAAGGCTAAGTGGACGTTCACAGACTCCCTGGTGACAGGGTCATGGTAGACTCAAATTCCCAGGTCAGGCCCCAGGAGGACTTCCAGAGAGGGAGGCAGAAGAGACACGGTCCAAACCTCCTGAACCAGAGGAAGTGGGACCTTTAACAGCCCAACACAAAGGAGGAAAATGATGGTGACAATAACTTCTTCCTGCATCCCCCCTATACCAGGCACCCTACCAAACACACTCTCCTTGTTATGGCCTCACACACCCCTCCCAACCCCATCAGGCAAGCATTACCACAGGTCCCATTTTACAGATGAGAAAACTGGGGCTCCAAAGAATATACATCATAGAGAGTTCCAGAGCATTCAGGCTTAGAATTGTAATTGCAGTTAGGCCTGCCTGGCTGGCGGCTACTATGCTCTTTGTATTTGCAACTTTCTATGAAGGGTAGGCTCGTTAACTACAGGTATGCCAGGACAAAGAAAGATGTCCCAGTCTTGACTGTCAGGATCTCAGGTGGGACTCACTATCCAGCACATGCCACAGGGGTTCTGAGGGTATGCAGTAGGGGTGGCCAGGTTGGGAGACAGGGCAGGGTGAGAGTTCAAGCACAGGAGTTGAACCCAGGTCAGGCCTCTAAATCCAGTAAGGCAGGCCGGCCAAAGGCTCTGCTGGTCGTAGAGTGTTCGCTCAGGGCATCACTTAGATTAGAGCAGTGGCTAAGCTTCCAAAGGAGCAAGTGAACTGGGCAGAAAGGCTCTAGCCTTAGGAAAAACTATCTCCTTATTTTCAGGTTCTAAAGACTTTAGCAGCCAGATTAGAATTTAACCTCTACCCTTGCTCAAATAACAGAGAGAACAAAGTCTGAGTAGGCAACGGGCATGCACTTTGCTTACTATGTGCTTGGAGGCCAGGGATGCAACAGGAAGCACTGGGGACTGGCACCTGAACCCCAGAGCCACAGAGGAATGTCACAGCAAGAGGGAACCCAAAGAGAGGAAGGAAGGAGCAGGTGGGCCTCCTAAAGAACATTCCATAGGCTAGGAAGAGTTGGACTCAGGAAGCCAGGGATAGGGGTACACACTGTCGGGTGGACAGCAGCAATGGACAAGAAAGCATGGCCTTGAAGGTCTGACTTACCTAGCTGACACCATGCCTGCGGTGTCCTAGGGACTGGGGCAAAGAAGACAGGATCTGGGTGACAGGCGGGGGGGGGGGGGGCTGTGGGAAAGGCCCTGCAAGCAGACAGTGCACCCGCAAGGACTCACGGCCCCTCACCGCCTCCTACAAGCTGGCGCTTTGTGAGAGTGAGGGCGGAAGACGAGGAAACTCCCCCAGCCCCGCAGAACCGCCCACCAGGACTCCCTTTCTGCACCTAAGAGACACACCCCGCTCTGCCTCCGGGGCTCTCTGGCACCTGGCTTTCTAAGCGGCCTCTCAGTCATCACCCCACAGCCTGCTCTGCCTGCTATCTTTGAGACAACTGAGGCAGGTCGAGAGCCTTACCCGCTGCACACCGCCAGATAGTGGCTCAGTGGAGAAGCTTTGTAGCCCGCCTGGAAAGGGGTTTCCCCGGGGCTTCACCGGCCGCAGGGAACGGCAGGGCACTCAGAGTGGACCCTCGCCGGCCCAGCCGCTCACTGCAGGCCCCTTCCAAAGAGAGCTCGGCCAAAGAAGGAGACTGGTACCTCGGAGCCCCGGGTCCTCCACAGAGGCGGCACCTGGCGCTCCAGGCCGCGGGGAGCTGGTGGGCGCCTCTGACAGCAAGAACAGGGGCCCATTATGTGAAGTCTAATCACATGGGCGCACAAGCGGCCCGGCTTTCGATTCTAAGAAGCGCTTATGCAGCTGCATCGCTCTGCCTCCGCTCCGCGGTGTCAGGCAGCACCGAGTCCCGGGCCTGGCGCGTGGCGGCCGCGCGCCGCGGGGCTCCCGGGACCGCCAGATTCACAGCTTGCTTTGGTTCAATTATCCTCCCGGGCTGGTAGCTGCATTCTCCATCTTCAATGAGGCTGGAGGCCAGGCCGGGAGGGGAGAGCGGCGGAAGAGTCTGCATTAGGAAGGGTAGGATAGCAGAGCGTCCCCCTCTCCCCTTCGTCACGGTCAGATGTGGGCACTCCGGGTGACCTTGGAGCAGACCCCCTCTGCGTGATCTCTCTGGACAGACCTGCGCGGTTTCAGCCCATCCCAAGCGCTCGGGGTCGCTCCTCCCTGCTGGAGCGGAGGCGCGGGACTCCGAGGAGAGGAGCGCTCCTGGCGCGGGGGACCCAGCAGCCCGCACATGGCGGCTCTGGAGAGAGGCCCCGCGCCCGGCTCTAGGGGCTTCCACGCGCCGTCTCTCCGGACTGGCGAGCATGGTCCGTGGGATCCCGTGGCGGATGAGATCTGCTCGCGGGGCGCCTGCCCTGAGGCCCTTTCCCGCCCTGGCAAGAGCGCTCCGTGCGCCCCGCGGAGACCTAGCAGCGCCACGCGAGGGGGCGGCGCCCGGCGCCTGGCCCCAAGACGGGGCGCCGTGGTGTTTGGTCTCTGAGGCTGCGGTCGCCGGCACTGCGACCTCGGCAGGCGCGGCCCACGAGTCCAGAGTCAGCGAAGGACCCCCGCCTGCTCGAGATCCGGCCACGGCAGCCCCAGGCAACAACCTGCCACCGCACCCCCTACCCCACCCCCGAGGGAGCGCGCGACGCGGAAGAACGCCCCCACGCGGGCCCAGCTTTCCAGCTCTGCGCTCCCGATACCTGCCTTTCCAGAGCACCGTAACTCAAATTATCTTAAGCCACCGACCCTTCGCCAAAGGGGCCCTCGCCACCCCACCCCCCCCAACCCCAGCCAGTTTATCAGAGGCTCAAAGCATCATCTCCCAGCCCCGATCCTTGTCCCCAGCCTGGACCAGCCGCAGAGCGCTGGGGAGGAGGCGGCGCCGCTGAGGAACTCACCGCTCTCCGGAGCTTTGCCCGGGGCGGCTCCCGGCCCTGGCTCAGTCCTTAGGACCCCAAGCCGCAGCAGCTCACACAGCTACAGAGCCAGCTCTGCTCGACTGCGAGCCCCGGCGTAGCTCTCGGCTCCTCCCTCAAGGCGGGGCCTGAGTCTCAGGAAAGGGGTGGGCACGCACAGCCCTATCTGGCTATGAGACTGGGAAGGTGGGAGAGGTCCTAGCGCTCCAGGGATGGGAACTCTATGGTGTGCTACCGGAAAGTGAAAGGGGCCTGGTTGCTGTCAGGTTTTGGAAGAGCTGTTTCTTGAGCTTTTCCTTTGTCCCACCTCGTGGAAAGCGGGAAGCCAAGGACGGTATTCTTGCTCCCATTTGACAGATGGGCATCTTGAGGCCCAGAGAGGAGCAGTAACCTGCCCTGGATCACACAGAACAGTGCTGGAGCCAGAAAGTCTAGTCTCCTGTCTTAAGGGGCTCGAACCTGAGTCTGAAAGTTTCCCAGGACATCGAGAGACTTGACCAGGGCTGGCCCTAAGAACAGGGTAGATTTTACAACCAGGGAGAACCACACAATGGGACATGGAGGCCCCAACCCGCAAGGTTGAGTGAGATCGTTTCCTCTTTCTGGAAAGAAAGGAGCTAAGTAGAAGGAAGGAAGGAAGTGGTCGCGCCTCTGCTGACGTCTACTGTGGTTTGAGATGTGTGGGATCTAGACCTGGCTGCTTCTCTGAGATTTCATGCTAAAAAAAAAAAAAAAAAAACAAGCAAAACATACTCTAGACTCTTCTAGGGCAGAAGGCCCTGAGCTTTACGGCTTTCTTTACACGACAATAGATTTCACTATCTTTAAGTTGCTGTTGATGGAGCCAGGGAGATAGGTCAGTGGCATAAGCACCTGCCAAGCACAAGGACCCAAGTTCAATCCCTGGTGCTAACAAAAATAAAAACCATAAATGAGTTGCTGCTGAGAACCAACCCCTCCTCCCACCAGGAAGAGGAGAGAAAGTTAATAAACAAAAGGTGGGGGGGGGGATTCTAAAACATTCTCTGCAATCCACACTGGCAGAACACAGACCTTAGAACAATAGGTTTCTCTTCTCCACAAAGAGCTTTATTTCCTGAGCTTTCCCAGCTGGGGATTAGAACCCCAGAGCTGGCTGGAGGTGGGACACACACACAACCACGCCAACACACACACACACACACACACACACAGGCTATGCGGTTTAAGTTTGGGGAATTTGAAGTTGGTGCATGTTTAATTCAGTTCATGGAAGTCTAGTTCTGAATCATTACAGGCAGTAATCTGTTGGGGCCAAAGTACTAACTGCATTTAGTGTTTTCCTATTTGGTAATGAAACTCACTAATTTTTCTTGGAGGTGCAAAAAGCTGTGTGCTTGGGGGCCCTAGTCAAGTCCTCTGACATCCCCTTTCATTGCCCTGCAACTCCTTCTCAGTTCATTAATAACCCAGTTGTGACACTGTTCAGTAGGAGCAATTAGAGAGCAGAGCAGGTGGGGAAGACTTAAAGTGATGTTTAAAATAACCCAAGGGTGCCATTGTTCTCTGCAGAATGTTTCCGTTGATTTATAATGAAGAGCTGTGGGCTGAGAGGATGGTAATCCATTTCTCCCAGGCCTGTGTAGAGCTGGAAGCCTGTGTTCCTGAAGCGAAGTCTTCAAGGGGGAGGAAGTGTCCCAAATCCCCACTTTGTACTGCTCATCTGCATCCCCCATGGTGTTTGATACCGAAAGGTAAAGTGTATGTATTCAGAAGTTAGAGGATTCACATTTCCTGATTTCAAACTTACTACAAAACAATAATAAGCAACCAAGATGGTATTTATGTAAGGGTGTGAAGATGAATCTATCAATCGACCAAATAAAACTGGGGGTCTAGGCATACATCCATGCACTTAAGGCTGTTATGGTTTATGTCTAGTTGTCCCCACAAAGCCTCATGCAGTCATGGGGCGGGGACTTATACAGATTGAGACTTGACTCATGAGTCACTGGGATTATGTGATTTAGTACTGATCTAGAGTTTGAGACTTGATCCATGATCCCTGGGATTATGTGTTTTAAGTATTTCTGGGATTATGAGTGTAGCCTAAGGTGGACAGGCTGAGGCGGAGAGCCCGAATGTAATATAAAGAAAGACAGACCGAAGTTGTAGCTCTCTGCTCCCTGGCTGGTCAATTGCCTCTGTCATGATTGTCGCTGTTCCTCCATCATGAATTGGATGCTCTCTGCCCTGTTTCACTCAGCCTTGGGCCAGCCGAATATGGACTGAAACCTCCAGTAACAGTGAGCTAAATAAACCTTCCCTTCCTTCACTTTGAGTGTTGGGTATTTGTCCCCACAATGAGTACAAAGTATCTAAGAGAAGGGCCAATGGATTTTCAACAAAAGTGCCAGGGCAAATTAATGCAAAAGCATCAAGAAAGAATAGTTTCTGCAACAAATGGTGCAAAGACAGTGAAGATGGATCCCTACCTCACACCATATAGAAAAATTACTCTGAAATGTATCAGACTCAAATGTTAGAGATGAACTGATAATACTCTCAGATTTATTTAGGTATAAATATTTATGACCTTAGATTAAGAAATGCTTAAGTATAAGCAACAAAAATGAGTTATATGATTATTAAAACTTTTGTGCTTCAAAGATAACAGAAAAGTACAAAGATAAGGGCCAGCCAAATAGCTCAATAGACAACAGACTAAAGCGCCTGCTTAGGCAGAGTGCATCAGCTGGGGTTCAATCCCCAGCATGCCATGCTGGTCCCCCCCACCCCCTGACAGGGGGCATGCTGAGACTGCGATTGAGACTGGAAATGGTGGCACACACTGTAATCCCAGTGCTTGGAAGTTTGAAAACAGAAGAATCACTATGAGTCTGATCTACATCGTGAAATTCTATACATCCTGTACTAAATACATAAAATAGGAAGGAAGGAAGGAAGGAAGGAAGGAAGGAAGGAAGGAAGGAAGGAAGGAAGGAGAGCACAAAGATGGACTAATTCTATGTGTTTGATTCCCAACTTTTAGTATCCCAGAGTATGACCATCTGGGAACATAAGGTCTTCCAATATTTAAACATTTTAATGTTAAACTGAGACACTTAGGGTGGCTCTCTAATCTAATATCACTTTCTAAGAAGAAGAAATACCAGGGAGGTGAGAGACCTGTCAACCTTCATCTCAGACTTCCAGCCTGCAGAACTATGAGAAGTGAGTTTGCTGTGTCAGCCACCCAATCTGTGATGATTTATTATGGAAGCCTGAGCAAACTAATACAATAACCCACAGAATGGGAAGAAGAAGATGAAGAAGTCTTATATTTGGTAAGAGGCTTGTAGCTGGAATACATGACTCTTACAATTCAATAATAAAAAGACAAATAACTCTAAAAATTACAAGGGGGAAAAATTACAAGGGGCTGGGGAGATAGTTCAGTGGAATAAGTGCTTGCCTGGCAAGCACAGGGTCTTGAATTCAATCCCCAATTCCAAGAGGAAAGAAAGAAAGAAAGAAAGAAAGAAAGAAAGAAAGAAAGAAAGAAAGAAAGAAAGAAAGAAAGAGCCATTTTCCCAAAGGAGGTATATAATCAGCCAATAGGCACATGAAAAGATTCTCAGTATCTTTAGGCATTGGGGAAATTTGAATTAAAACCACAGTGAAATGCCAGTTCACACCAAGTAAGATGGCAATAACAACAAATGTCAGTGAGGATACGGAGAAATTTGAACTCTCACCCATCGCTGGTGGGAATGTAACATGGGCTAGCTGCTTTGAAAACATGGGCGAACTTTGAAATGTGAGGGAGTTGTAAGGCCACATACTGTATGATTCTGCCTGAAATGTCCAGAATGGGCAAATCTGTAGAGACATAAAACAGATAAGCGGTTATTGAGAGCTGGGAAAGTTTTGGTGGGGGCAAATGGGGATGGCAGCTAAAGGCTATTTCTCAGGGAGGCAGTGAGAAAATATTCTAACACTGAGGAGAATGGTTGTCACACAGTCATGAATGTGCTAAAAAAAAAACACATGGACTCCTAGACTTCAAATGAATGAATTTATGGTATGTGAATTATATATCAATAAAGTTTTTTTTTTTCATTTAAGGCTAAACTTTAGTCCTTGAAAGCAACACATGTGGTGTCCTCCAAATGCTCTCCTCTGTCCCCAGGCAGCAAAGTCCTACCTTTACTTCAAGGCCACCTATAGAAACAACCGTTACGGTACAACATCACAGTACAGCCCAAGGCTAGTGAATATTTGGGGGCTAGGGAGATAGATAGCTCAGTGGAATAAGTACTTGCCTGGCAAGCACAAGGGCCTGAGTTCAGTCCTTGGTCCTGCAAAATACATACATACATACATACATACATACATACATACATACATAGAAATAAAAAACAAGAAGAAAGAAGCAAACAAAGAAGAGAAACAAGTTGGCTCCAGCATGCAAAATCAGAAACACTGATTTTACAAATATAAATATTTATATAACTATACATCACCTAGTCAACTGCAGTTAGGTCAACTCAGTTACAGGTGCATTATATACAATTCAATGTAGGTGAATTCATAAGAGCTGATATGTGAGACAAGCCCTAAAGGCCCCTGGGTCTGAACCACAAGCTCCTTCCAGCCTCAGATGGAGTTCCTTAAGAAACTCAATGCAACCGCTGGCCGGCTACACTCACTCATACCCTGGATGCCTGGTCCAGTGTCAGGCCCAGAGGAAGCCTCACTAGGTGGCTCTTGTCTCCAAGCTGATGATCCCAGGCAAGATATCATGGCTCCAGGCCAGACCCAAGCAGAAGTGCAGGAAGTGCAGATGTGCCATGTGATCTGAAATCAAACGGAACCTAGCGAGAGGCATCCAGGACAGAGTCCTGGCTCTGGCAAGGGCTCAGGGCGGTCATTTCCTCTTCCAGTGGTTTCCTGCTCTATGAAACTCTGATTGTACAATGCTCGTGTGTATTTGTATGTGTGTATTTTTTCCCACGTCCCCCTGCTCTGGAGGGAAGTGATCTTTCTCCTAACTCTTCTGTATCCTGCACAAAGCTGTTTGCTCGTACATGGAGCCTGTCAGTGGTATGGAAGGAGCACCAAAGGTGTGGAGTTCCCAGGTGACTCCCTCCTGTGAGTCTAGGACAGAGGTAACTAAGAGTAGGCGTGAATCGGTTTTTATTTCTTAAACTTTTCTAGGTTTTCATTTTTATATTCAGTTCATGGTGAGTGCACAGTGACTCTCAAACATGGAGGGCTATGGGACTCACTGAGAAAGCTTTATGGTATTTTGACACCAGGGTTGTACCCCAGAATTCTAAATGTGAATAACTGGGGGCAGAGAGAGAGAGAGAGAGAGAGAGAGAGAGAGAGAGAGAGAGAGAGAGAGAGAAACAACAACAACATAAAACCAAAAACAAAAGAAGTTATGTTGAAAATACAATTTAGGGCGGGCCAAATAAGTCAAAGGATTAAAGCACCTGGAGTTCTATCCCTGAGCCTGCTGTGCAGACCCTGCCCCCAGGGTGCATTGAGACAGCAATTGAGACCGGGCTTGGTGGCGCACACCTGTAATCCCAGCTCTTGGGAGGCTGTAAAGAGGTGGATCACTACAAGTCCAATCTAGTAGTGAGACCCTGAACACCGTGTAAACCCTTCCCTAAAATAAAAAATAAAATACAACTTAATTGAAGGTAGCCAGACCCTAGAATCATTGCCTAATATTGTTTCTCAAAGTTGAATGAACACAGAATCAGCAAGATGCCAGAGTCATAGAGTGAAAAGTTATTGGTTAACAGAATAGTCATATGGTTCAAAACATCACACGACACATCATTGACTAATTAAAAATGGGAGGGAAGTTTTGTACCTTTACAATGAAGAGAACTGGCAGTTTCCTTAACTAAAGAGTCAAATTCAGCATCACCCAGAAAGGGACAGCCTGACATTGTTTGCCCTGACGTGATGCAATACCATGTACCTGGCCCCTTCTATGGCGTATGCCTGCCAAAAATACTTAACCTGATTTTAATCATGAGGAATATTTAGACAAATCTAGAATGTGGGACATTCTACAAATCTGGGCTCTTTTTTTTTTTTTTTTTTTAACTTAATACCACTTCTTTCAAAAGGCAAGGGGTCATTCTAGATTAACACATACTAAAGGGACATAACAAAACATATGATCTCTGTGCTTTAATTGGATCTTGGATAGAAAAAGTAACTATAAAAGAAATGTAGTGACCAGGCCTAGTAACATTCACCTATAATCTCAACACTCAAGAGGCTAAAGGACCAGGGCTGGCCAAATAGCTCAGTGGACTAAAGCACCTGCAAGCAGACACAGGGGCCAGGAGTTCAATCCCCCTGCCTGCCATGCTGGTCCCATCCCCGCGGGGTGCACTAAGACAGCAAGTGAGACTGGGTATGGTGGTGTACACCTGTAATCCCAGCACCTGAGAGGCTGTAACAGGTAGATTACTACTAGTCTGATCTAGTAGTGAGACCCTAAACACCCTGTAGGCCCTTCCCTAAAATACAAAAAAAGGGGTTAAAGCACCAGGTTTATCTCGAGTTCAAGGCCAACCTAGGCTACATATCAAGTTCAAGGCTATCCTGTGTTACATAGTGAGACTCTGTCTCAAAAAAAAAAAGAAAAAGAAATGCTGTGGGCATCTTTCACTCTTCTCTGTGCACTGGATGGCATTACGGATGGTGTTAATATTGTTAGACAAAATACACTTGTGATTATGGGGACATTGCTCCTTCTCTGTAGTGCTGAGTGCAGGGACAGAAAGAGAAAGTGTGCCTCAATGCTAACACTTGGTGAATCTGGGTGAAGGGAATTCAAGTTTTCCTTCTGGTGCTCCTTTCTTTTAATTTCACTGAAGGCTTGATATTTTTCAAAATGAAACAACTGGAGGAAGACAGTTTCTTGAGCCTTTTCCCTTGGAGATTCTGATGTACTAGACTTGGTGGGGCCTGGAATCTGGATTTTTATGTTTTGATTAGTTTTATTCTGTTTTGTTCTAGATACTGAGGACTGGATCCAGGCAGCACGCAATTACATGTTAGTGTGAGGTGGGGTCTTGCCAAGTTGCCTGGGCTGGTGCTGAACTTCCAGTCCTCCTACTTCAGCCTGCCTAGCAGCTGGGCTTGCATGCACCACCACGCCCAGTCTGGCTTTTACCTAAGTGCCTGACGACTGGCATTTGGTGCAGCCCTGTCCACTGTCCCAGTGCCTGTGGGACAGGCAATGGGTCTCCAGAGGCCCCACCAGGCTTTCCATGTTGGTGACATAGCCAAACCTTCTGCCTGGGCCGCTGCCCCTTCTCTCCGCTCAGCTCCCCACTTCTTTCAATGCTCCTCAAATGCCACCTCTTCCAGGAAGGCCACCTAGAACCCATTGCTTCAAAGCTCCCCAGATAATTTTACATCCAGTTGTAACTACTGATCAACAACTGTGCCTTTCGCTAGGCAGTGATGGGCAAACTGTGCTCCCACTCCACACTCACATGTTGGGGTCTGATCCCTGGTACTCAGAACATGGCTACATGCCAAGGCAGTGTTCTTGCTGTGTTTTGAATGAGACTGTGCTTCCAGAGGGGCATGAGGTAAAACCTTGGTCCCCAGAACAGCAGCTTCGGGACCACGGACCTTCAAGCAGTGCGGTTTTAGGAAGCTCCTTACGTCAGTAGCACTGTGCCCACAAAGGGACTGTGGGTCACAGTCTCTTCCTCCTTGCTTTCTGGCCATTGAAACTGTTTTTTGTTGGCTTTTTTTTTTTTGTTTTTGTTTTTTTCAGGACTGGGATTTGAACTCATGACCTTGCACTTGCCAGGCAAACATTCGTGCCATGGAGCTATCTCCCCAGTCCCTTCATGAAATTGGTTTTGATCTGCTGTGTCTTTCTGCTATGATGCACCACCTTAACCCAAACCTATATAGCCACTTTGATCCCTTGTAGAAGATAGCAGTTCTCAACCTGTGGGTCGTGACCCCGGCAGGGGGTCGAACGACCAAAACACAGGGGTCGTATAAAGCCATTCCGAATCATAACTATAGCAAAATTACAGTTTTGAAGTAGCCACCAAAATTATTTTTTGGTTTGGGGTCACCACAACATGAGGAACTATATTGCGGGGTCACAGCACTAGAAAAGTTGAGAACCACTGCTCTAGAACCATGAGCCAAATTAATCCTTTTCTCTTTACAAATTCACTGCCTCAGGTATTGTGTTATAGTAAAAGAAACTGACTGTGTATGTAGTCTTTAAAAAGTTAACTAAGTTAACATGCGCTCACATGGGTGAATCCAAAAGGACTGATGCCTTGATGAGGGGATATCTGTGATGGATTGACAATTGGTGATCAACTCATAACACTAGCTGGGCTGAATCAGTGAGGTGCTGAGTGTGGGAGGGCCACCTGAGGACTGCTACCAACAACATAAGAATAAGAACTCCAGAGGAAGTGGTAGGTTGCCAGGGAGCTGCTGGTTCTCCAGGGCTGTTGGTTCTCCTGGAGGAGCTGATCACGCTGATTGCCTGACAGGAACTAGGCTGCTCTCATCCTTGGAGGAGCTCAGGACCTCCTTTTCACTGAGAATGGATATGGTTCACTTCAGGAGAACATTGCTTCCTGGCTCCGGTGCAGATCCCTGAGGCCGCTAGCACGGACCCTTCCTCCCACTGGCCCAGGCTTCCTAGCTTCCACTCCTGGCCTTCGGACGTGAAACAGACATTCTTGAGACACTGCTGAAGGCTCTGGGTCTCCATGTGGCTGTGTCAGAGGCATTGTGATGTGCTCGGGTCTTCCGCTGGGCTCCTGTAGGACACTGCTGTGGGATCCAGGCTCTCAGCCGGACTCTTTAGGCCTTGGTGTAGGGACAGATTTCCCGTACTCTCCTTGTATATGACTCTTTGGGCGACTGTTATAAAATGATACTATGAATTATGTCTGCTGTACTGTTTCCCTTGTAAACTCAGACCACAACGATATCAGAGGAGAAATGACCCCGTGAAGACACTGGGGGAAGACAGCCATTAAAGGCCAGGAAAGAGTTCTTGTAAGAAATGAACCTGCCAACACCTGGACATTGGATCTGTAACCTACAGAAGCCCAAAAAAGAAATGCCCCTTATTTCTGTGGCCTTCCCTTTTGGCTGCCTGAGACATAAATACAGTGAGTGCCAGGCAGGGACTGGGGCTATTTTGTTTACAACTGAATTTCCAGTGCCTGGCAAAGCTTGGCCCCTGGGAAGAGTATACAGTAAGGATTTGTTGAATGCATGGTGTCCCTACTTTACCAGACTGCCAGAGGGTACAGATGACTGGATTATCCATCCTAGGATACGCCAGGACTTCAGGACACAGTGCTTAAAAATGCAGTACAATACTGTTTTGGAAATTATAAATTGAGGCCTGGGTGCTTTTTCCTCCCATTTTTGTTGAGCTGCTGCAGCTGCTGCTGCTGCTGTCACCCTCAGTTCTCCACCCATCCAGCTTTGCTCACTCACTGCCTCTGGAGGAGGCTGGATGCCATCCCATCTAGCTACAGCCAACAGAAATTGTTCCCCAATCCCAAGGAGCAAAACTGAGAACATGTGCCTCAGGTGGCAGCCTGAAAGCTGAAGTATTTCCTGTGCATTCCTGCCTAGAATGAGGGAGGGATGGATTCTGGAGTCCTGGAAGTCCCCACTTGGAAGATGCACCAGCAAAACTGAGATGGAAAGGCTGTGCATCCCCAAAGAACGGACTGGTGGAAGAGCTGCTCAACTTCGGGACTATCAAGGAAATGTAAGTAAAACTCCCAGAAGGTTTGTACTTACTATCATCTCATTGATGACATAAATAAATAAATATCCTGCTCATACCTAGGTAGGGTGGGACTATGGGTAAGAGAACCCAAGTGCTAGGAACACAGCCACTTTGGAGAGAAATTTACCATTGTGCAATAAAGGCAGATGTACATATGCATCCTGCACCCCAGCTGGCCCACATTTAGGAATACCTGCCTATGGAAAAATGAACTAAGGAGAACCAGAATATGACAGAATCCTAAACAACAGAAAATGAGCTTAAGTAAAGCTGCCTGAATAATACAGGTAACTGGGGAGGGAGGGAAAAAGAATCAAGCTGTGGCAAATCAATACTTCCTCCCATACTTTCCTACGCTGTAGAAGCACAGTAACATGTATTTGTGATACGTGCAGAAAAATAAAACAGGGGGTGGGGCTGGACGTCCTCGCTGGTCCTTATGCACACCTTCTTTCTCCTTCACCCGCTGTGCTCCTCTGGGTAAAGCTGTAGAATTCTCTTGTCCTCTGGCTTCTCATGTGGCTTAGCAAAAAAAAAAAAAAAAAAAATCTCCTGATTGTTGTTCACTCCTTTTTGCCCCGGTTTCCCCAGTATTTAAAATATCTGCTGCCTAACCAAGGCATGCATCAGCTAAGTGCAAGCCCTTAGCCCAGTGTGTGCTAGGCTGTAGACACTCAGCAAAAGGTAGCTTTAGTGTTATTAATCTCACCCTTCACTGTTGCTGCAAGGAAGCTCTGCCCCCTTTTACAAACATAAAAATCTAATGGCTTCCTTGAACACCGCTCGAAACTTCAAAATACACACCCAGCAGGAATCACTTATCTTAAACCATCAGGACTGGTTGTGTCTTGGAGGTCCTGCATTTCATGATTTTATAAATGCATTTGTTGTTGTTTGTATTTAAAATGCTCTCCCCCCAAAAAATCCAGCTGATGGGCTTGTGGATTAATCCGCAGATAGTTAAATGGACAATTTGGAAGTGTAGTTTATTGTTGGAAATGAATCACAGGGTGTCTCAGTTACTTTTCTTTCATTGCTGGGACAAAATACCTGATACTCAAAGTTAGGGAAGGAAATGTTTATTTAGCTCACAGTTTGTGGAGGTTTCAGTCCGTACTTAGCTGGCTCCAAGGCAGAGTTGGCACATGGCAGAGGGCAGCAAAACAGCTAGAGCAAAAAGGGAGGAGCAGCCGCAGAGTGAGCCTCTCTCTCTCCTTATATTGCATTCAGGCCGTCTGCCTCAGGGTGGTTGTGGTACTCACTCCCATAATTCCAGCATTGGATCATGAATGAATCACAAACTCTACAGGACCACCACATGGCTTCATGAGGCTTTGGGGGGTAGGGGGCGTCTGGGCACAAACCATTACACGAGGGCCTGACCTTGTTCCAAACTCCTTTTTTCTCTGGCTTCTCCCCACTCACTCACCCGCCTGGCTGCTGTGAGGTGAGGATCTTTCCTCTGCCTTAATCTTATGCTATGATGTTTCTGCCTCAGCAGTGGCTAAAGAAAAAAATGGAGCTAAGCGACCATGTACTGAAACCTTTGAAACCATGAGCCAACGTAAACCTTCCTTCCTTTAAAGCCTTACCCTCAGGCATTTTGCCATAGCAACAGACAGCTTACTAAGACAGTACTTCACATCCCCTGTGGCAGTGCCATTCGATTGGGGAGGATTGTCAGAGCAGAAGAGGGTGAACCTAGGAATTGGATCTGTGTAGAATGGAGCCTGAGGATGTCCATTTCTCAAGATTCCCAGGTGGATGCTGCTGCTCTGGGGACCACACTTTGAGGACTGCATTCTCCCTATGCTAGACCTCCCTAGGGAGATCTGGAGCAGAAACCCATCACCAAGCATCAGTACCTCCCAGGGCAATTTAAGTGGAACACTATCATGGCTGTGTATGACTCTGGGTTAGGTTTAGCTATTGAGCCTCTGTAAACTGATCCTTTTGTTTGTTTATTTTTTAAAGAGTAAAAGTAGCAGAAACAAAGATAGAAAAACCAGTAACAAGTAAGAGTATATATAGTACAGAATTTCAAAACAAGAACAATTTAACAATGGTTGCATTACATGTTTTCATCATCAAATCAGTTTAGATCAACAAATAAAAGTATGTAAGACTGATCAAACAATTAAGCATTAACACTTTCAATAAATATTAATTTTTTTCTCTTCCAAATGAATTTGTATTTAAGTCATTCTTCTAAAAAAAAATTATAGGGGTTGAGGATGCAGAAAACACAAGGTCCTGAGACTGATTCCTGGTACCACCCAAAATTTATTTATTTATTTACTTATTTCTTCTTTTGAGTCCTTACAGTGGGGAGACTATATGATATTTGCATATGTAGGACTGGTTTATTTCACTTGTGAGTATATGTTTAAGATATATCCATTTATATATGAACTCTTCTAGTTTATCATTCTTTATAGCTGAGTAATATTAGTAATATTCCATTTTATGAAAATACCACATCTTTTTCAACCATTCTTCAGATGATGGGCTTTTTGGTTGTTTTCAAGATTTGGCTATCACAAGTTGTGCTGCTATGAACATAGGTGCACAGATATCACTATGATATGATGTTTTCAGTTCTTCTGGAAAAATTCCCAGTAGGGGGATAACTGTATTAAATGGGGCCTTTTTTTTTTTTTTTTTTTTTTAAGTTTAATTTTCAGAGAAGTTTGGGCTTGAGGAGTCTAAAAGACTTGGGATTTGTAAATGGGATCTCATGACTGAAGATAAGAACATACTAGAGACAGTTCCATAATGATATGGTTTCATTTGTTTGTTGTCTTTTTGAGACAGGGTCTCACTATGCAGTTCAGGCTAGCCTTGAGCTCAGTTTGTAGCCCAGGCTGGTCTCGAGCTTGCAACCATCCTCCTGCCTCAACCTCCCAAGGGCTGGGATTACAGACGTACACCACCACTTCCCTCTGCTATCCTGCACTGTGGCATTCCTGGAAATGAATGTGAGCAGCAACTCCTTGGGATACGGCAGGATGGCTCAGTGATCTAAAGCACCTGCTTAGGAAAGCTTGGGCGGCTGCAGGGACCGCGGTTCGATCCCTGGCACCTCATGCTGAGCCAGCCCTGCCCTCAGGGCAGGCTGAGACAGCCATAAAAATAAATAAGTAAACAAACAAAAGTTCTGAAAAGAGAAAAAAATAAATAAAATTTAAAAAAAATAAAAAATGCAGCCACAGGTCTTGCATTGCTTCTCTTCACCACAAGGTGGAAGCATCGAAGGGGCTTAAAGTGACAGCTGGGGAAACAGCCTTGGTGATGGCCGAGGAGGAGTGATGTGGGGGTGGGGTTCTAATTGCTGTGTAATCAACTACCCTAAACAGAGTAAGGGGTAAAGCAACCATTTGTAGCCCAGGCTGGTCTTGGAACTCACAATGAGCCTCCTCCCTCAGTCTCCCAAGTGCTGGGATTACAGGCATGTGCCACCATGCCCAGCTTTAATGACCTCCTTAAAGGACCTGTCTCTACATATGCTCAGATTCTGAAGTCCTGTGGCCAGAATTTAACATAAGCATCTGGTAATGGGGCAGAGGATGGAACAGGAGATCTCCATCTTGGGACGTGTTATGGTTTTTTATGTCTAGTTGTCCCCCCAAAGCCTCATGAAATCATGGGCGAGGACTTCTAGAGTTTGAGACTTGAATGATGATCCACTGGGATTATGTGTTTCACTATTGTTGGGATTATAGTCTGAGTAGTGCTGAGACTATGGGTGTGGCCTGAGGCTGATAGGCTAAGGCAGAGAGCCTGATGTAATTTAAAGAGAGACAGACTAAGCTGTTGCTCTGCTACCCAGTTCAGTTAGTTGTCTCTGTCACCATTTTGTTGCTATTCTGCCACCATAAACTGGATGCTCTCTGCCCTGCTCCACTCAGCCTTGGGCCAGCTGGATATGACTGAGACCTTCAGAAACTGTGAGCTAAATAAACCTTTCCTTCCTTCATTTTGGGGGTCTGGTATTTGTCCCAGCAACAAGTAAAAAGTAACTAAGACAAGCTGGGCGTGGTGGCGCACGCCTGTAATCCCAGCACTTGGGAGGCTGAGGCAGGAGGATCTCTAAGAGTTCGAGATCAGCCTGGGCTACAAAAGTGAACTCAAAGCCAGCCTGAACTGCACAGTGAGACCCTGTCTTAAAAAGCCAAAAAAAAAAAAAAAAAGAAGAAGTAACTAAGACAGCCCCTGTGCCCTCCTCTGGCACACATGCATGCCATGCAAGCAGTGTGTCAAGTGCATTATTGTCACTCCTTCCACTGTGCCTTTGAACCTACTGCTTTGCCAGGAGAGCACACACAAGTAACGAGGCTACCTCCCTGTCTGAGATGCCCTCACCTGTTCCCCAAATAGACCTGCTTATTGCCCACTGGTGTGTTCTGCTCATGCAGAGGATCCCTGACTTCCTTGCCCATCCTCCTCTTTATCACCACTCCTGTCACCCTGACCGTGACCACTGCTCTTAATGAGCTGTTACTAGCATATGAACACAGAGAAGCTGCCCAGCAGATGAAGACTCAATCCCAGGCTGGCCTGGCGCTGAAGCCTGTTTGTTCCTGGTAACGACTGGGCCTCCGAAAGCCCTGGTATGGCTGAGTACCCCCTCCTCTGTGTTCCCTAACCACTGTGCTCCCCATCCACTGGTTCAGTCTTTCTTATTGAAGCATCCGTCCCCTGCAGTAGCCAGGTGTACCTGCCCTGGTCCCCCTAGCTTATGCTGAGAAGCACTTAGTAGTAGGTCCGGATCTCTCTGAACACCGCCACCTTGTGGATAATACTGAGGAAGACACCTTGGGGCTGAGAACTCACCCAGCCCCATCCTGCTGCCTGGACAAGACTGAGGCTATTTGGGCCACCTGGCCCAGTCAAGTCACCCTGAGATTGTAGACTGCTGGCCCACACAGTCCTGAGCCAGTACAAGTGCTGTAAGCCACTAAGGTAAGTTTCAGGGTGGTTCATTCTGCAGCAACAGATGACTGTCCCTTTGTCCTACTCAGGTGTCTTGCTTTAAACTTCTAGGACATCCTGAAGCTGGAAAGGTGGTATGTGATGAGGTGCCAAGACCTTTATCACAGTCCTGGGGTCCTCTGGGATTGCCTGATGCAATCATTTTTGCTTGCTTGTGGCTCACGTCTCAGAGAACCTTGCTGGGCTCATCCTCAGACAAGGTTGGATCCAGGGCCTCAGAGGCTGTCCTTGGGCTCTGGGTCTTGGTTCTGCTCAATTCTGATAGAACATACTCTACAGACAGGTGTTTCCCATGGAGTCTCCAAGCCCACAGGGCAGGTGTGACGGGGTGAACAGTGGGAGCCCTCTGGGGCCTCCACTCCCGGGCTGGCTGTGTGCTGCACTGGGGGGTGTTCCCAAGTACCTGTAGCAATGAAAGAAAGCCCCAAGCAGAGCCTCATAGAGTCACAGTAGTGGCCTGGCCACTTCTGTCTCCTTCCTGGGGACAAACAGGCAACAACTTTATATTTGAGATCAGGGTAATGATAACTGTGTAGTCATCATTTTGTTTTCATGTTAAGGACACTGCTGTCTTAGTTACTTTTCACTCATTGCTGAGACAAATATCCGACACTCAAAATGAAGGAAGGAAAGGTTTATTTAGCTCACAGTTACTGGAGGTTTCAGTCCATACTCAGCTGGCCCAAGGCTGAGAGGAACAGAGCAGAGAGAATCCAGTTCATGGTGGCGGAACAGCAACAAAATGGTGGCAGAGGCAGCCAACCAATCAGGGCAGCAGAGAACAACAGCTCTAGTCTGTCTCTCTGTCTCTCTTTATATTCCTATCAGGCCCTCCGCCTTAGGATATCTGCCCTAGACCATACCCATAGCCCCAGCCCTACTCAGACCAATAATCGCATCAGTACTAAAACACATAATCCCAGTGACTCATGAGTCAAGTCTCAATCTATAGAAGTCCCCACCTAATGACTACATGAGGCTTTGGGGGGACAACTAGACATAAACCATAACAACTACCATGGGCTCTAGGCCTTCAGCTGGACTCAGAGGAAGACACTGCCATGGGATCCAGGGCCTCAGCTGGATTCTTTAGGTCTTAAATGTGTGGATGGATTTCTCACACTCTTCCACAGTTGACTTTTTGGGTGAATATTATAAAATAGTCCTATGAATTGTGCATCCTGTATTAAATCTATTCCCCTGTCAACCCTGACTACAATACAAAAACTGCTTTTGACATTCCCAGGGTGAGGACCGTGAGAAAGAAGAGCTGGAATACAGAGGGCCAGGCATGGTGGTGCAAGCCTGTAATCCCTGCACTCAGTAGACTGAGGCGGGAGCGCCACTATGAGTTCGACACTGGCCTGGGCTATAAAATAAGCTCAACAGCCAGGTGTGGTGGTGCACGCCTATAATCCCAGCACTCAGGAGGCTGAGACAGGAGGATCGTATGAGTTCGAGACCAGCCTGGGCTACAAAAGTGAGCTTAAAAAAATAAATAAATAAAAAAGTGAGCTCAAGGCCAGCCTGAACTGCATAGCGAGACCTTGTCTCAAAAAGACCAAAAAAAATAAAATAAAATAAAATAAGCTCAACGCCAGCCTGTACTGCACAGTGAAACCCTACCTCAAAAAGACAAAAATAAAATAAAATAGTAAAATATATTGAGATACAGAAAAATGAGCAAGGGCCAGTGAAATAGCTCAGTGGTCTAGAATGCCTGCTTAGGCAAGCTTAGGCAATCTCAGGGACCACAGTTCGATACCCAGCACCACATTCTGCATCAGCCCCACCCCCAGGGCAGGCTGAGCTGGCCATAAATAAATAAATAAATAGATAAATAAATAAATAAATAAATAAGAAAACAGGCTGTATGGAGCCCTCTCTCCTGATGAGGAAGAAGAAAGAAGAGCAGGAGGAGAAACCTCCAATAGCTGCAGCACATTTATTTATATGCTTGGAAGGTTGAGAATCACATAAAACCTCGCTCCCCAATCGTTTATCCATGTAGCTTGCCTCACACATGCTGTGTTCTTCGAGCAGCTTATTCACACAACTTGCATCAGGCACTGTGCTCTTGAGGCTGGCCTCAATCCATCTGCAGCTTCAGCCACTGTCCATATTTCCCTCTTTTCTGTTTTATAGTTGTGAGCAAGGGGTAGTCGAGGTTGTAGGGACTATATCTGGGGGACTTTTTCAGAGAACCCCCTTCTTGAATTCTCTCTATTCTAAATGAACTTGTTCAATTTATGCTAAAGATTTCCAGTCTAAAGATCTTAAGTCCTTGCATATGGCAATTTAATCTGATACAAAACATTATCCCAGAAGAGTAAACAGTCAGTAGTACGGTAGGCAGTTGTTTCATACTTTTTGTTGTTGTTGTTTGTTTTGTTTTGTTTTGTTTTGTTTTGAGACAGGGTCTCGCTATGCAGTTCAGGCTGGCCTTGAGCTCACTTTTGTAGCCGAGGTTGGTCTCAAACTCGCACCAATCCTCCTGCCTCAGCCTCCCGAGTACTGGGATTACAGGCGTGCGCCACCACACCTGGCTTCATACTCTTGTGGTTATACTTTTCTGCTGGATATTCAAGACAAAATTAAGGTGACACCTGTATTAATCAATTTTGTTATTTATCAAGGTCAGTTAAGTTCCCTCAGGATTTCTCTTGGAACCACGCATATATAGTATCTCTAGTTCTTTGGTCAGTGCCAACCATCTGGATGAGTCATCTTGCTTGACCAAGATGCTTTGTGTGGAAGCTTGGGACACCCTTTTCTCCAGGTGACCCTCCTTAGACAGACTCTATGCCAGAGCTCTTATCCTCAGCAGTTATCCTTATCCTTGATCAGAGTCTGTATAACTCGTAAGAGTTGCAGGGAGTCACTGAAAATGTTCCCTCATGTCCTAGATCCTGATTGACCTCTGAGGGCTGAGGCCAAAATACTGGCTGTCCTTTTAGCCTATTTATCCTTGTTTTGTTACCTGCATATCTTAGGTGTTGAACATTCAGAAGGGAAGGTCAATAGCATAATATTTTGTAAGGAAGGCAGTGAGCTTAACATTAACATTTATCTGAATATCAAACACCTTAGGACATAAAATAGAACTGTTATTTTCTAATAACCGTGGATATTCTAATGATTGAATCTCTTTAGGGTGCCAATAGGAAATAGTTACATAGTTTTACACACAAGCTTTGAAATCAAAACCATATATATTATAGCATGACAATCATGATAATATTTTTAATTTTTATTTATTTATTTTTAAATGATTTTATTTATCTATTTATTTTACTTATTTGTATTTAGTCTACAATGGTATATAAGGTCTCACTACACAGATCATGCCCATAGTGTTGTAGACAGCCAAGTTAGATAGAAATATTATACGCAGTCAGATAGGGCCAGGCCCTCAAGCGCAATATGGAAAGCAACTTGACTACACAGCTTTTCAAGAGACAGGCACCCTACCTGTGGGCCAGACCTTAAAACAAAAGAGTAAAAAATGCAGCTGCCTACTTACTTAAAGTTAAGTATCAGAGATTGATATTCTTTTGGGTTGATATTCTAAATGAGTATCGATCACCCTAAAAGAGCCTTAAATGAGTCAGAAACTCAACCCCAACAGAAAGAATCTCTATTCCGTATTCATGCCCGCTTGCTACATGACTTGCTTCCCAATTTGTTCCTGATTTAATCAATTTTACCTGAACAATGGTGCTTATAATCTTATTGGTCAACCATGACTTTGTCCCACCTCATGACCACCTAAGCAAGTTCCCCTAGTTTCACCTTAGGTCCACCTTATCACATGGTTTTGCCCTATAAGACCCCTAAAAAAGACAATTTCCTGGGCAACCCACTAGGGTCCCCTTTCTGTTCCCCTCTTGGACAGAAGCTTTCTTTCCCAGTAAGTACTCTATTCTAAACCTCCGTCTTCTTCCTAAAATTTATTCTTTGGTTTTAGAGAACACAAACTCACCCAGGTGTCTTTTCAGGTTGGGAGATCAGTTTTTCTTCCTGCATCAATAGTGATCCTCCTGTTTTCAGCCTCTCAAAGTTCTGGGATTAAAGGCATATGGCACCATGTCCAGTCTCAATCGCCATCTCAGTGTGCCCCAGGGGTGAAGTCAGCAGCCATACCGGAGATCGAACCCCAGCTGCTGCACTCTGCCCAAACAGGTGCTTCAGTCCGCTGAGCTATCTGGCTGGCCCTATGATGATATTTTTAAAAAATTATACATTTGGTACAGGTTCTCACTACACAGCTCAGACTCCTAGTGAAACCTCCTGTCTTAGCCTTCCCAGTGCTGGGATTATAGGTATGCACCACCAGGCCGTACACTGGCATGGTATGCAGTACTGGGGATGGAACCTGGGTCCTTGTGCTTGCCAGGCAGGTCCTTAGACCACTGAGCTATCTCCCCAGTATTTTGTGCTATACTTAAATCTATATATCTATATCTACATATCTATAGATATGTAGATATAGATATATAGATAGATAGATATATGTTTTGTTTTGTTTTTAGGGAAGGGTCTATAGGGTGTTCAGGGTCTCACTACTAGATAGATCAGACTCGTAGTGATCTGCCTGTATACAGCCTTCCAAGACCTGGGATTACAGGCACATGCCACCATACCCAGCCTCAATTGCCCTCTCAGCATGCCCCAGTGGTGGGGCCAGCACAGAAGGCCTGGAGATCAAACCCCCGGCCCAGGAGCCTGCTTACGGGTGCCTTAATCTGCTGAGCTATTTGGCCGGCCCTACAATAATTACTGGAATGTGTCCACCAAGGCTATGGAGATCACAGGAGCTTCTTATTAATGAACAAAGGCTGGGATAATTCTTCCCAGGCAGCTGCTCCTGGGAACCCTGACCAGTGATCACAGCCCAAAGGGCCTCCATTTAGTTACAAGTTTCTAATAACCTATGAGAAAAAATAATTCTCATATACTGACAAGCTGGAACCCAAGAGAAAGCATGACTTGTAAGTCTATAAACCAAATTAAATTATTAACAAAAGATCCAAAAATGGAAAAGAAAAAAGAGAAAATAATTATCGAGCTCAAAATGTTAAAAAGCTGTTCATAAATGGGGAAAATGGACAAATATTTGCTTACAATAGCTAAGTGCACTCAAATATATTTTTTTTATTTTTTAACTTTTTATATATTTATTTGATACATGGTCTCCCTACACAGCTCAGTCTTGTAGTGATCCTCCTGTGTCAACCTCCCAGATTGATTACAGGGATTACAGGCATGCACCATCACTCCCAGTTTCAGTGGCCAGCACTGAGCACCCAGGGTTCTGGGGCCAGCAGGACGTGAGCTACAGGGAATAGAGCTCAGGTCTTGCGCTTACTGGGCAGGCGCTTAGACCACCGAGGTTTCTCCCCCACCTCAAGTATATTTTTTTCCCAAGTTAAATTATAGTAACTTGGGGAGTTGGGAAGACAGCTTAACAAAACAAGTGCTTGCCTGCCAAACACAAGGGCCAGAGTTCAATTCCCAGTTCAATCCACCAATAAATAAATAAATAGTAACTTGGGCTGAGGAGACAGCTTGGCATAAGGACCTGGGTTTGATCCCTGGTACCGCACGCCGTGCTGGTCCCATGCCAAGCCAGCCACTGGAACCGGGCACATCCCAGCCCTGGGGAGGCTGAGACAGGAAGATCACTACAAGTCTGCGCTGTGTAGTGAGACCATATACCAAAGAAACAAATAGATAATTTTAAAAACTTTATAATTTTAGAAGTTTGTAATTTTACATAGACTAGTCAAAAATGTTTGTAGGTCAATTAGAGATCTCTAACAAAAACATTTGGAAGGCACAAAAACTTTCATCTATAAGTAATGTATGATTTTGCATTTTATTATTTTTAAGACTCCTGGCAATTTGCACATCCCTTCCTTTCACGTAATCTCAATTGTCTCTATATAGTCTGACCCCTGCTCTGATTCCTCTCTCATTTTTTGGGTTATCATCTTTTGGGCATTCTGGATCAATTTCTTTAAGTGACCCCGGTCGGGTCTAGCCCCACCCTTGTCTTTTGGCTGTGGAGCAATCTCTGAAGCATCAGGGCCACAGGACTAAATATCAGCCTTTTGAGAGGTGGAGTCAACTCCTCCTATGGATCTGAGGCTTGGCACAGTCTATCAGCACACTCTGGCACTGCGAGGGACCAGTCAGCACTTTCTGAAGAGACACAGCCATACCCTAAAACCTGGATTATCGCTAGGTCTCCTTCCACTGTCCAGTATGAAGAACTTTCCAAATGACCCTTCCTAACTTCTTTTCTTTACCTTATTGAATTTTATTTGTGCTGCTATAGTGCTATCCATAATAGGACTTCAAAAGCTAATAGTAGTCCAGAGAGATGGCTCAGCAGTCTAAAGCACCTGTCTATAAAAGTTTAGGGAACGGCAGGGACCTTGGTTCAATCCCCAGTACCACATGCTGTGCCAGCCCCACCCCTAGGGCAGGCTAAGCTGGCCATAACATAAATAAAGAAATGAGGTTTAACTAAAATGAAATAAAATTTTAAAAAAATAATAAAAATAAAAAACAAATGCTAATAGTATATAATGCCAAATGAGGGCTGGAGAGCTAGATCAATGGCATAAGCACCTGGCAGTTAAGAGCACAGCTCTGAGCTTGATCCCTGGTACCAGAATATATAATGCCACATGAAGTCTACTATGAGGTGTGAATTTTGTAGGGAAGAATTCACCTTTTTGTTTTTGTATTTGAACTTGAGTGTATGTAAGAAGCCCTGGCAATTGGGAATGGGTATGCAAATGACTGATAAAACAGAAGACATCAGCCAGGCGTGGTGGCGCACGCCTGTAATCCCAGAATTCGGGAGGCTGAGGCAGGAGGATCAGTGCGAGTTCGAGACCAGCCTGGGCTACGGAAGTGAGCTCAAGGCCAGCCTGAACTGCATAGCGAGACCCTGTCTCAAAAAGACAAAAACAAACAAACAAAAAAAACAGAGGACATGGTATGACCAAATGGCAAATTGGAGAGTGTGAGAAAAAGGAAAAAGATCTTCCTGGGTAGGATGAATAGCAGCAGTTTTCACGTGGCTCAGCACACTGCAAACATAAGCACTGTCCAAAGAAAAGGTTAACTGCCGTGGATAATGACCTTGTAAAGCCCATATATCACCCTGTAATTCAGGATTTTGTGCAGAAGGAAAACTCATATCCCATATTTTGGAAGATGAGGACATAAATAACATAACCTCCTCTGCCTAAAGAGGAGCCATCTGTGAAAACACAGACACCTCCTGAGGTGGGAACCAAACTTATTTTTAAAGGAAAGACAAAGAATGTGAAGGAAGCAAATTGAATTTGTCTGGAGGATAATGACAATAACACCAGGGATGTTAGCTAATGTGGTTTGACATGAAGACAAAAATTGCTGTCGCCACTGTTGTTGAACAGAAGAAAAGGAAACAATGGCATTTTCTGTCTCATCTATTCCAAGCGCAACTGGAGGATTCTAAGTGTCCCACCATGATCTGTTCATTAACCAGTGTATAAGCTACTGCAAGCTTCTCAGAGAGGGGCCATTGATCAACCCACACAGGGTCATTAGATGTCCAAGTTAACTTGGACACCATCTACAAGGTCAGAGAAGAGACCAAGGCCCATCTTGAAAATATGAAGGCAAGTAACCTATGCCAAAATGATCCTTTTTAGGGGTGACGGAAAGAGGTTCTCTCCTTCCATGATCCTTTTGATCAAGTGGGAATGAACCTCGTAACATGCGAATCACCAGAGTCTGAACTAAGCAAAAATAACCCCATGTCTTGTAATAATACATCATGACCCCATAGATTGACTGGCATATGGGGAGGACATAAGGTGAAATTTGTCTAGAATGGCATTCTTCAAGTTAATAATTCAGCACTTCTAAGATGAGAAACACTGCCCACCCACTGTGGATCTGCAATTGCTACATCCAGGGGCCATGCCATAGGCCAGTGGTGTTGGGCAATAATCAAAACATCTGTCTAAACTGATCTGATGATGAAAATATGTAATATAACCATTGTTAAATTTAAACAATAAAAAATTGAAACTTAAAAAAAAAAAAAAAAAACATCTGTACCTGTGTCTAAAAGCCCTTTGAAAGCCAGGATTATAGCCATGGTGGTGCATGCTTATAATCCCAGCGCTTGGAAGGCTGAGGCTGGAGGATTGGTGCAAGTTCGAGACCAGCCTGGGCTACAAAAGTTAGCTCAAGACCAGCCTGAACTGCATGAGACCCTGTCTCAAAAAAAAATAAATAAAATAAAAATAAAATAAAATAAAACAACAGTCCTTTGAATATTTTTCCTTCGATAACCAATTCCATTTTGGGATGATCCTGTTTAATTTTTGAGCCCAGAACCAAAATCCTTGGGTCCTCTTTTCTTACTTATAGATTTTGTAATTTTGTCAAAGGAAGAATGGCCACTTGAGCAATGTGAGAATCTAGGTTGACTTAAACAGTGTGTTGAACAGTTTGAACCATAATCAGCATTGACACCACACAAAACCTGGAGACCCTTTAAAGTGAGACTGCTAGGGCTGGCCAGGTAGCTTAGCGGACTAAAGCATCTGCTTAGGCAGGCACAGGGACCAGGTCCAATCCCCCACATGCCATGCCAGCCCTGCCCCCTATAGGGATCCCTTGGTCTTACTGTGAACGGAAAAGAAGACGAACATCTGGGTTAGGTGGTCTTCAGCCCGCCTCATGGGCAAGACTAACTCAAACGCACACAAAAATGATGCTTTATTTATACTTCTGCAAAGTTTACATCACATGACACAGGGGTGCCCAGCAACCAATAGTTGGCCTGAACCAGACAGGATTTTTTTCTCAACAGGATGTTTTTCTCAGCACAGGGGTAGCTTTCTGCTCCAGGCGAGGAGGCCCAGTCTCACCTACCCACACTTGATCAATTTCCTGGCTTCCTACAGCTCCCAACAACCCCCCACCATGCACACCCTGGGGCACAGAGACCACAATTGCCTGTAATCCCAGCGTTTGGGGGGATGAAAACAGGAGGATCACCACAAGTCCAATCTACATAGTGAGACCCTGTACTAAATACATTTAAAAAAAAAAGTAAAGCGAGACTGCTACAGCCTAGCAGGAGTCCCACTGTTCCCTGAGGCAAAGCTCCATAAACTCCAATAGGAATAGCCTGGGCTCCCATTTTAGAAGTACCAATCTGGAGGATGCCCTGAGGCCCAAGCCTCCACTGTCTTTTGTTGCTCATCAGAGATAAGAAATGTGCTTGATGGTGGAGAGTCGGGCTGGTGAGGTCTGAGGAAAAGCACCCACACAGTGTGGCGGGGCCCTGGCATGCCCTGCTGGAAGTTTCCTGAAATAGGTTGGCTTCCCACATCAGGTTTTTGTTTTGTTTTGTTCTGTTTAGTGTATTTAATACAGGGTCTAGGGGTCTCACTACACAGATGTGACTCATAGTGATCCTCCTGTTTTCAGCCTCCCAAGCACTGGGACTACAGGCAGATGCCACCATGCTCAATTTCATTCCCCATCTCAGTGCACCCCACGGGTGGGGCCAGCACAGCTCCCCACATCAGTTTTGGATCTACACTCATTTTCCCAATGAGTCACCCTCGCCTACACCGGTACAGATACAAAGAGGAATTGCTGAAGGGACAAATAATGGCTATGTTGCCCCCTACTGGTGTAACAGAAATTTTGAGTGAAAAGTCCCCTTTCACAGCTGAAACAAGTGCTCTTGTTGCTTCCTTCTAGGCTGTGGGTGAATGGCTTGAGTAATAACTGTTGCCATGGCAACCCCTTGTAGCTATGAGGGGACAAAGTTTGCACAACTCCAAATCATCTGACAGTACAGCCTGGGTTTTATGGGTTTGTCATGCTTCTTTACCCCCATTTGTTTGCATTTTCAAAGGCCAATTGTTGAAAACTGTTCCTTCCAATTAACTTGTTAGCCTTTGAAATGTTGACAGCCCTCTTACTAGCCTGCACTAGGCATGCCACAAAACCCTGAAAAGGCTCCTCAGGACTCTGATGGATAGAGGTCAGATTAAGGGACAGCTCACCCTTTGAAAGAAGTTCCCTCCAAACTCTTATGGCAACTATTTTAATTTGCTGACATACTTGTCATTCAAAAGTTAGTTGATTATTTGTGGCAACAAAAGCCTTTCTCCAGTTAACATATTATGGCTTGTGACTAGTTGTCCCCCCCAAAGCCTCATGCTGTCATGCAGTGGACTTCTAGAGTTTGTGATTAACTCATGATCTGCTGGGATTATGGGTCTGAGTACTGCTAGGATTATGAGTGTGAGAGGTACGCTCAGCCTGAGGCAGATGGCCTCAGTGCAACATAAGGGAGACAGACCCTCTCTCTGTTGCCACTGTTGCCGTTGCTCCTGCCCTTTGCTCCTGCTCTTTGCTGTTTTCTGCCACCATGAACTGCTGCCTTCTCCCATGTGCCACTCTGCCTTGGACCCAGCTGAGTATGGACTGAAACCTCCAGTGACTGTGAGCTAAATAAACCTTTCTTTCATTTTGGATGTCAGCTATGTGACCCAACAATGAGAGAAAATTAACTGACATTTATTTTTTTCTGTATTTTAGGGAAGAGTCTACAGTATGTTCAGGGTTTCACTCCTAGATCGGACTCATGTGATCCACTTATTTGCAGCCTCCCAAGAGCTGGGATTACAGGTGTGCAGCACCATGCCCAGTCCCAGTTGCCATCTGGGCATGCTGAGGGGGCAAGGCTTGCACAGCAGGCCTGGGGACCAAACCCCAAGCCTCTGAGCTATTTGGCCAGCCCCAAGAAAAGTAACTGAGACACATAACTTTTACAATGGCTATATTGTGAGCAGTACTGTGAACTGCCTGATCCTTACATAAATCAAAACATTTTCCTTCCACTGCGAATAACTGCCTGAACTTAAACATGCTTTAGCTATTCCTTTCCAATCACTCAGAGTCATAACTTATCCTGTAAGCTCTATTAAGCTTAAGGTAAAAGTTTCATCCAATGAAAAGTTGCTCACTGCTTTGCAGTTAACTGTGTCTAGGACACTGAACCCAGCATGGCAACTTCTCTGTGCATTTGTGATAGAGGGTGCCGAGACCTTGTGATGACCCTAACAAGGGAAGCACTGCTCAGGAAACACATGGCTTTACTTGATATCAAGGTCAGAATACTTACATTCAGGAGAAAGGAGCATGAGACAAAGGGGTTCAAAGGAAAAGATGAGAAGAATAGACAGCGCTTTCCCTGCTCTTCTCCCACTTCCATCCCAATTATGCACATATCAATAATTTGTCACCCTCTCAGGGCCCAGCAGGATGGCTCACTGGTCTAAAGCGCCTGCTTAGGAAAGCTTAGGCAGCTGCAGGGACCCCGGTTCGATCCCCAGCACCACATGTTGGGTCAGCCCTTCCCTCAGGGCAGGATGAGCCGGCCATAAAAATAAATAAACAAAAGTTCTGAAGCAAGAAAATAAAATAAAATAAAAAATTCTTTAAAAAAATAATTTGTCACCCTCTTGACTTTGGAGATTCTAGGACCTTATTTCTGCTTTATTCTGTCGCTCCTTGCCCAGCTTTCCCTCAGCTGTATGCTCACCTCCCTAGGAGGCTTCCCTGGCCTGAGTGAAAGCCATGGTCTTAATACTTAATTCTGACACAGCTCCTGGAATATTAAGCTATCATGGCTTTATTCTCTATTTTTACTTCAAAGTGTAAGTTTCTTTTTTTAAAAAAATTTTATTTTATTTATTTTTTTCTTGTTTCAGAACCTTTATTTGTTTATTCACTCATTTTTATGGCCGGCTCAGCATGCACAGAGGGCAGGGCTGGCGCAGCATGTGGTGCCAGGGATCGAACCGCGGTCCCTGAAGCCGCCCAAGCTGCCCTAAGCAAGCGCTTTAGACCACTGAGCCATCCCGCCGGGCCTAAAGTGTAAGTTTCTTAAAAGGAGGAATGATGACTTGTATTCTGTATTCTCAGGGCTTGGTTAGCTGTCTGGCATGAAAAAAGATGTTAATAAATATCTAATAAATGCATAAAATGAATGACTTAAATAGAGCAGCTGGGCATGGTGGCGCACGCCTGTAATCCCAGCACTTGGGAGGCTGAGGCAGGAGGATCGGTGTGAGTTCGAGACCAGTCTGGGCTACAAAAGTGAGCTCAAGGCTGGCCTGAACTGCACAGCGAGACCCTGTCTCAAAAAGACAAATAAATAATAAATAAATAAATAAATAAATAAATAAATAAATAAATAAATAGAGGGGCTGGGGAGATAGCTCTGAGGCACAAGTGCCTGCTGGGCAAGTGCAAGGTCGTGAGTTCGAACCCTGGTCCCACAAAATAAATAAATAAATAAATAAATAAATAGAAAAATCAGAAAAAAATCTGAGCAACAGATTTTATGGTAAAAATACATACTAGATTAATAATTGTTTTTTTAACTTTATGTTTTTTTAACTTTAAGTTATGGCCAGCTCAGCCTGCCCTGGGGGTGGCACTGGTGCTGGGGATGGAAATAGGTGCTTTAGACTGCAGAGCTATCTCACTGACTCCCATATCAATAATTGTTAATCAGCTATTTTCGTTTTGAAAATCTATAGCTTATGTATTGTCATGTTACCCTGTTTCTGTATTTGTTTTTGTTTTTCTTGCTCTTGTATTTACTCTTCAAAATAAAAGAAAATTATATTTAAAAAATAAAAAAAAAGCAGGGGTCAGGGCTTCCATCCCTGGTGTGCTGTGCTGGTCCTGCCCCAGGGGCATGCTGAGATGACAGTTAAGACTGGGCGTGGTGGCACACACCTGTAATACCAGCTCTAGGAAGGCTGTAAACAGGTGGATCGCTAGGAGCCTGATCTAGCAGTGAGACCCTTTCCTAAAATAAATAAATAAATAAATTAAATTAAATAAAAACCTAAGATGAAAGGGTAGTGGCACTATATATAACAATAGCTTGGTTTTTTGTTTTGTTTTGTTTTGTTGTTTTTTATTTTTTGCACTGCCTGGGATTGAACTCAGGACCCTGAGCTTACCAGGCAAGCACTTATTCTACTGAGCTATTTCCTCAACCCCAGCAATAGCTTATTTTGATTCTTTCAGGGTCTTACAAGGTACAGCTTCATAAAGACATTTGATCTGTCCCAGATTATTAGGTATTTGTTCAACAACCAGGTAGATATACTTAAATTCATCCCTGGATTCCTCCACCCATCTGGCTTCTAATGCAGATTGCCAGAGAGAGAGAGAGGATGACTACTTCCTGAGAGGCAGAAATTTTGGCCTGTGATCTAGCAAAGTTTCTCTGAGCTGAAGAGGTGGAAGCTATCACTTATGATGCAGTTAAGGATATCTGTTTTACCTTAGACAGCTGTGAAACTGAAAACAGTCCACTAGCAGGGAAAGGTCTCCCCCACCACACACACCATTCTTTTTCTGACTGAGCCAAGCTAGAGAGTTCAAGTTCCATCAGTGGGACTGTTTCCTTAGTATTCCTGCTCAGCTTGGGTCTTCTTGGTTTTAAAATAGTGCACTGTGTGCAATCCTCTGTGGTTGTCTGCACAGGTGCATGACTATTGAGACACTCCCTGATCCAGCCACGAAACAAAAGTGCAGGAGTCTATAACAGTATGAGGATTTGTCTATACGTTTGTTGTACTTGACAACCTAGTTGCCTCACACTTAACACTTAATACAACCAATACAACTTTCTCCACTTGGC
Source organism: Myocastor coypus (assembly GCA_004027025.1). Taxonomy (NCBI): domain Eukaryota; kingdom Metazoa; phylum Chordata; class Mammalia; order Rodentia; family Myocastoridae; genus Myocastor; species Myocastor coypus. The sequence continues at coordinate 18,402 of PVJA010000034.1, read as the reverse complement.
TTCTCCTCAGGCTACTACTTTCTGGCATCTCTGGCCTCTCTCTACATGAGCACAGAGCCAGAAATCTCCTACCTGGTATTCAATGTGTTTCCTCAATCTCAGGGTCCCTATTGAGGCCCCAAAGGCTGCGCTTTACACACCTCTAGATGTTCCTAGGGTGAGGACGGTGAGAGGCAAGAGGTAAGAGGCAAGAGGGCAGAAGACTGAAGCCATAAGAGCCCTCTCTCCTGATGGGAAGGAAGAAAGCAGGAAAAGGAAGAGAGCTGCAGCACGTTTATTGATACATCCGGGAGACTGAATATTATATGAAACTTCTCCACCTAATAGCTTATCATGTGGCTTGTCTCAGGCATGCTACGTCCTTGAGACTAGAGCAGCTTATTCATGTGACCTGCCTCAGGCACTGTGCTCTTGAGGCTGGCCTTAAATGCATCTCCAGTTTCAGCTACTCCCCACAGAAAGCCTCAGACATTTTTCATTATGTCATAATTTATAAATATGACATAAAACCTGAAAATGATTTTAAAATACTTGAGGACAAAATGATTCTTCAGGGAAGTATACCTCAACACAGTTAGAAAAGCAGAGCCCATCATGGGAAAATGTTTACATTTTTTTTAATATAGAAGGACAAAAAGTTACAGAATGGTTTTTAGAACCTCATGAATTCATTATCCATTTGAGAACTTATCGATTAAAATAAAGAAAAAATGTTGAAGCTCCTTTTGTATCGATGTGGAAAGAGCTTCAAGATGTGTTGTTATGCTATGTCACATGCTACTACATATTTGGGTAAAGTTACATATGTGTTGATTGCATCTGCAGTGTATATCATGTTTGTGACACATGGGTACAGAGATGGAGGATCCCTTGTCTGAAATCCTTGTGACCAGAGGGGTTTTAGATTTCTTTTTTTTTTTTTTTCTTTCTTTCTTTCTTTTTTTTTTTTTTTTTTTTTTTTTTTTTTTTTTTTTTTTTTTTTTTTTTTTTTTTTTTTTTTTTTTTTTTTTTTTTTTTTTTTTTTTTTTTTTTGTGTGTGTGTGTGTGTGGGACCAGAGTTCAAACTCACAACCTTGCACTTGCCAGACAGGCACTTGTGCTACGGAGCTAGCTCCCCAGTCCCTTCAGATTTCAGATCTTTTTAAGTTTGGGAATATTTTCATGTATCCAAGTTGTTTTAGGAGAAAATTCTGAAGATGAAATTCACTTATGTTTCATATAAACCTTATACCCATGCATACCCTACAGGGAATTCTATATGATATTTTCAGCACTCCTTGTGTTTTGACTGGGATCTGTCACATGAAATCAGGTGTGGAATTTGTCCACTTAAGGCATCATGTTGGCCTTCAGAAAGTTTCAGATTTTGGAGCATTTGGGACTTCAAGTTTTCACATTAAGAGAGCTCAACTTGTACTTTAGAAAGAATGAAACAGCACTAAATACACTGATGCTGAGCCATGTCCAGACATCACCATTTAATAAACAAGACAAGACTAGACCAGACAAGAGTGTTGTTGTATGCTTTTAAATGGAAAATTTCAAACACATACAAAGGCAGAGAAGTATACTGAGCCTCTACGCTACTCCCCCACATTCAATAACAAGCAACACCCAGTCATTTCAGCTGCAGCCCCCAACACTACTCCACTGTCATCCCATCTGACTATTCTCAAACAAATCCAAAACATCTTTTCATCAGCAGTATGAATCTGTACAAAACAAGCTCATTCACTTCCCCCCACAATCATAAAAATCACAACTACATCTTTTTAAAATGAGCAATGCTTCTTTCATACCTTTAGATAGCCAGTGTTTACATTTCTCAGATTGCACCCAAAGTTTTTTCAAATTACAATGACAACAGAACCAACTGATTTGTTCCAATCAGGATCCAAACAAGGTTCCTATTTTGTGTTAGCTTCTTAAATTTCTTCCAATTCCTGTCTCATCTTCTCTTTTTTCTCTCTTGGCAATTGATGAGAAAGAAAAGTGATCTTCCCTGGAGCATGTCTTGTATGCCGGATAATTGTGTTCCCCTGGTATTGCCCTTGGAGGCTGACCTAAGGGAGCCAAATGAGTTGGGCTAGACAGTAGGGAGCTCAGGGAGGAATGCCAAGGACAGACAGTGGGGTCAGGCTGTTTATTTCTGTGGCTCCAGCCACAAAGCCAACTCCAGTCTGGCTATGGTCCTTAATGAAAATGACTGCTCCTCTCAAGATAGTTGCTCTACAAATCCTCATCTCCTTTCAGGTTTGGGTAACCTCTTCCTGCTACTGGTAAAGGGTTCCTTGCCTATCATCCGAGGATCCTACTATCCTCTATACCTGCCTCTATCCTTGTAGATAAACCCACCTATATTATCCTGATCTAACTAAGCCTATTATTTGCTTCCTGCTGGGACCTAGTTTATTCAATATTTCTCCCTCCCCAGTATTTCTGTGAAGCCAGCAGTTAACCCTAGAGGCTTGGTAAGAATATTCATGTATTCAGAACCACACCATATCCCATCAGAGAGGCATACAAGGCCCTTCTTCTGTAACTGTCACCTCCAACTTTTCACTGGCTTTTGCTGTCATTGACAATCACTGTCTCTTGCCATTATTTAATTAGGATTTAAGGAGGTGGTATTCCATCACTCCTTCTCCATTTATCAGCTAGAATCCTCTAAAAATTTCATTTGCTTATTATCTTGGGGTGGGCTTGCCGAGGGAAGGCAATCCACGCCTGCTTTTTCCTGCCTTTATTAGTTTCACGGTTATAAGCTGGTTCTTGAGCATCCATGAAAAGTAACCAGTGGTGAATGCAGGAATTCACATGTTTTTCAATTTGTCTTTATTATTCTTTCTGAATCTCCAGTTGTCCATGCCTGGGCCAGGTGCAGCCTAGCAAGTTGGTTTCTGAGTTCTTTTGCTCTGACCCTGAAAGTCTTCAAGAGTCTCCAATAATTTCCTTGATTTGTGATGCAACATGATATCCAGGCTCCACTAACAACAGCCACTTAGTTCTCTGGGGGGAACTGGATCCTTCCCTTAGAAAACCGTATGGAAAAACTGCAATGCGCACAGTAGGGAGGTTCCATTACAGGCTGCCCACTATGTTTACATCATATTTATTTATTTATTTATTTATTTTTTTTTTGTCTTTTTGAGACAGGGTCTCGTTATGCAGTTGAGGCTGGCCTTGAGTTCACTTTTGTAGCCCAGGCTGGTCTCGAACTCGCACTGATCCTCCTGCCTCAGCCTCCCGAGTGCTGGGATTACAGGCGTGCGCCACCACGCCCGGCTTACATCATATTTAAAATGAGAAATTAATTTTTTTAATGTATTTGGTACAGGGTCTCACTGTGCAGCTCAGACTCATAGTGATCTTCCTATTTTCAGCCTCCCTAGTGCTGGAATTACAGGCATGTGGCACCATGCCTGGTCTCAGTGGCTGGCTCAGCACATTCAGGGGTGGGGCGGCACAGCATGTGGTGCTGGGGATTGAAGCCTGGTTCCTGTGCTTGCCTAAGCAGGCGCTTGGTATGCTGAGCTACCTTGGTGGCCTAAAATTAATATTTTTAAAAGAACTGGGTACTCATAATTCTAACTACTCCGAAGAATGTGAATTCAAGCCCAAGCCAAACAACTTAGTGATACCATCTTAATATATTTTTAAAAGGCTGACATTTAGCTCAGCAGTACAGCATTTGCCTAATATGAGTGTGACCCTGGACTCAATCTTTAGTAGTGCAAAAACATTAACTTAAAAAAAAAGCAGCCGGGCGTGGTGGCTCACGCCTGTAATCCCAGCACTTGGGAGGCTGAGGCAGGAGGATTGGTGTGAGTTCGAGACCAGCCTGGGCTACAAAAGTGAGCGCAGGACCAGCCTCAACTGCATAGCAAGACCCTATCTCAAAAAGACAAAAAAAAAAAAAAAGCAGACAAAATACATCATGTGTTCAGACTAACATTTGCAGTTCAAAATTGCAATTACAGAATTTTTATTTAACTTTGATCTTTTATTTCACATCCTATAATGCTGAAAATGTTGGCTTCAAACATTAAAATAACTATCTGAATATACAGACACATATTTATATCTTCAGAATATACCAATGTCCCAGGCAGAGGAGCTAGGCATAGTGGCACATGCTTGTAATCCCAACACTCAGGAGGCTGAGGCAGGAGGATCAGTGCAAGTTCAAGACCAACCTGAGCTACAAAGGTGAGCACACAATCAGCCTGAACTACATAGCAAGACCCTGTCTCAAAAAGAAGAAAAAAAAAAAGAGAGAGAGAGAGAGAGAGAGAGAGAGAGAATATACTGATACTACTGGTTTTGTTTTGTTTTGTTTTGTTTTTTTTGTTTGTTTTTCTTTTTTTTGGCGGAACTGGAGATCGAACTCAGAATCTTGCACTTGCCAGGCAAGCACTTGTGCCCCTAATACTACTATTAACAACATAATTACTGAAAACAGTAAAATTCCTTTGCAATTTCTTTTTGTTCTTAGAATATATGTCCCAATAAAGATGTACATTAAACTTTTTTTTTTCTGGACAGCTATGACAAAATGCAACTTAAAATCTCCTAAAGTCACTTAAAATGAGTCCTCCCTATATAAGCTAATACTTTCACATAATACAGTTCAGTTCACTTGTTTTACTTTAAGGACTGAGTTCTTATTTGAACTGAAGTTAGTCTTATAATGATGCATAATAAACATAATTTCTAAGCCAAAAACATATACTATCAAATTAAATGGAGACAAAAACATGCAGACTCAAATTTATGGCAATCATAGTCCATGGTCTAGGACAGTGATAGCAAAACTTTTACAGCTTTCAATGATATCCAATAGCTCACTACAACACAAAAGCCATAGGTTCGCTACCACGGGTATAGAAAAAGGAAGAATGAACTTTCAGATCTCTTCTGGCCAATACAAAAGCCCTGTACTTTCAACACACACACACACACACACACACACACACACACACACGTATATACACATGCTGAGCCTTCCATGGAAAGATTTTCAGGACACATACAATTAAGCAAGGGCACCAGTTTAGATACAGAGATGGTTTTCCCTGAAATTCAGGTACTCCAAAGATTCTCATTTGAGGGCCAGCCTAATAGCTCAACGGGTTAAAGTGCTGCAAGAAGGTGCAGGAGCCGGGATTCAATCCCCAGGCCTGCCTGTCGCCCCGCCCCCAAGGGTGTAGGACTCGCTGAGCAGCAATTGAGACTGGGCGTGGTAGAGCACACCTGTAATCCCAGCTCTTGGGAGGCTGTAAACAGGCAGATCACTGTGAGTCTGATCTAGGAGTAAGACCCTGAGCACCCTGTAGACCCTTCCCTTAAAAAAAAAGATTCTTGTTTCCTGTAACGCTTATGACGGAACCGGAACAGGACTTGCCTATGCAGGGGTTGGAGGGCAAGGCTGCATTGTCAGCGTCTCCACCTGACTCCAGCAGGTTTCTCACCAGCTCTGCCATGCGATTCCTCAGATTTTCAGGGGAATATTTTTCTCGTTCTTGCCACTCAAGATTAAGCACTGAAATGCATTAGAGAGCACAGAGCCAAAGAGCAGGCTGAGAACTCCAATTTAGACTACGGAACAGCCAATACAGCTTCCAAGACTCTGCCTCCATGGCTCACAGAGCCGAGGGGCTTCGCTTCCCAAGCTACATCTCCACTCTTACCTCCATCACTCGACCATGTTCCTCAGACAGCTCATTTAATTCAGCTCTTCAAAATCAGACCTGAACTCAGAGCTGTTAAGATTTTGTAGGCCTGTCCTTGGGGCGCTCTCCAGAAAGCCACCAGGTGGCAGAAGAGGACCTATTTGCTTACCCGGATCCTACAGGAGGGGTGCTTGGATTACAGGTGAGATCAGTGTGTGCCCAAACTTCCCAACGTGTCTCGGCTGTTCTAAGAGCTTCCCTACTGTCAGGTCCTGTACCCAGAAAAGCTATTAAGAAAAAGGGCACAAGTTTTCTTTGCCCTTTGGGGGCCTTTCAAATGTTCTGTCAGCTAGATTTATATCCTTAGGCATATGCATACTCTAGCATCTGAGAAAACCTCAGAATGCCTGCAACAAAGGCGGCAGAATCACTAGCAGCAAAGCACCCAGTCCACACTCTAGGAATGTTCTTTTCTGTTAGCAGTCATAGGGCATTGCTATTACTGGTCTGGTTGTAAAGCCTCACAGATGATTAACACCTATAAGGAAACCCAGGGTGAAGCACTGCTGATATGCCTTTGCCAGGAAGTAGGGGGTAGCGCTGTAGCATCACACCTGGCACTAAAGCTAAAGCTAAAGTTTGTACAGCTAGTGAGGTCCTGCCAACCTGAAATGCTGGTAATTTAGCTGGTTGCCCTGGCTACCAAAGGCTTGCAAGAAGATAATGCAGACCGGGCATGGTGGTGCACACCTGTAATCCCAGCACCTGGGAGGCTGAGGCAGGAGGATCAGTGCAAGTTCAAGACCAGCCTGGGCTACAAAAGTGATGAGCTCAAGGCCAGCCTGAACTGCAGAGCAAGACCCTGTCTCAAAAAGACTAAAAAAAAAGATGATGATGATAATGCATATTCCTGTATGGACTCTTCATCAAAGTGCAGCCTGATGAGCTGGATGCAGTGGCATACTCCTGCATCCACCCATACTCGGGTGGCTGAGGCAGCAGTCTGGTGCAAGGCCAGCCTGGGTTACCTAGTGAGACTCTGTCTCAAAAATCTCAAAAAAACACAAAACAGCCCTGCACAGGATGGAAACTGCCAGGCTGAAGAATTTCTCTCTTGATCTTACCGAGCCAGGTTGTCCAGGTTGAGCAGTGGCTCCCAAGAGAACCCCACTCCATCTCCTCTGCAACATTTCCAAAGGCTTTATCAGGTAGGCACAGACCAGAAAATGAAAGAGCCCCTCCTCATTCTTTGAAACTTAACCTGAGAAGAACATCTGGGTTAGAGAGTAGCCAAGAAACTGTCCTTCCTCTTACCTCTTCCTCTTGGATGAGTCAAAATATAAGGAAACCCAAAGACCCTCCCTTTAGATTTCTTTAGAAGGCTACTGGGGCTGGGGAGATAGCTCACTGGTCTAAGCACCTGCCTGGAGCACAAGGACCCAGGTTCGATTCCCCGTACCACACGGCAAGCCAGTCCTAGAACCCCAGGTACACTGTGCTAGCCTCTGAAACCAGGTATGGTGGCGCACACCTGTATTTCCAGTGCTGGGGAGACTGAGACAGGAGGATTGCTACGAGTCTGAGCTGCATAGCAAGACCTTGTACCAAATATATATATATATATATATATATATATATATATATATATATATATATTTTTTTTTTTTTTTTTTTTTTTTTTTTTTTTTTTTTTTTTTTTTTTTTTTTTTTTTTTTTTTTGCTTTTTGAGACAGGGACTCACTATGCAGCTCAGGCTGGCCTTAAGCTCATCACTTTTGTAGCCCAGGCTGGTCTTGAACTTGCACTGATCCTCCTGCCTGAGCCTCCCAGGTGCTGGGATTACAGGCGTGCGCCACCACGCCCGGCAATAAATATTTTTTAAAAGACTGCTAAATATAAACATTAACATGCAATAGGTTTTGTAACATATGTAAATTACGACACATGACAACAGAAAAAAGGATCAATGGTGGAAATGCAGCTTTATGTGCTCCCATTCTTACAATTTATGTGAAGTATTAGAATTACTTCAAAGCAGGCTGTGTATTGCACTAAGGATCCATACTGTCATCCCTATCCATAGAGCAACAACTAAAAAGTAACACACACGAATAACAAGGAAGTAAAATGCTTTTTTTTTTTAATATTTAATACAGGGTCTACAGGGCATTCAGGGTCTCACTATGTTGATGGGACTCACAGTGATTCTGTTTCCAGCTTCCCAAGTGCTAAGATTACAGGCACGTGCACACGTGTGTGCATGTGTGTGTGTGCACCCACGCATGTGCCACCTTGCCCAGTCTCAAGCACTGTCTCAACATGCCCCGGGGGCAAGGCATGCCCAAGATCAAACTCCCAGCCACTGCACTCTGCCTAAGCAGGCACTTTAGTCCACTGAGCTATCTGACTGGCCAGTAAAATGGAATTCTAAGGATTTGACAACGATGCCAAGATTTGCTTTGGCCAGTGAAATGAGTAGGTGTGGTACATGTCACTTGTGAGCCAGGACTTTCAACTCTTGAGGCTCCCTCTCAACTTTGTGTCGAGACAGGTGGGTCACAGATGGTGGCCCAAGGACTGCACAGGAACGATGCCTCCCACTCCGCTCAACATTCTGACATCTGACACACAGCAGAAGACAGAAACCTTGAATGAAGCCTCTGAGATTTTTGGCACTGGAGAATACAACTGCATTCCTGGAGTAAAAATCCAATTGAGCCGGGTGTGATGGCATATGCCTGTAATCCCAGCACTTGGGAGGCTGAGGCAGGAGGATGGGTGAAAGTTCCTGACCAGCCTGGGCTACAAAAGTGAGATCAAGGATCCAGGAGTGGTGGTACAGGCCTATAATCCCAGCACTTGGGAGGCTGAGGCAGGAGGGTCAGTGTGAGTTTGAGACCAGCCTGGGCTACAAAAGTGAGCTCTCGGCCAGACTGAACTACATAGCAAGATCTTGTCTAAAACACACACACACTCAAATGTGAGATCAAGGCCAACTTGATCTATATAGTGAGACCTTGTCTCAAAAAGACAAAAATAAATATCTAATTTGTCATGGTGCATTATTTTTCAGTGTGCTGGTTAAGTTAAAAATAATTCTGCATTTTCTTCAGATACTTTTTGAGATTGATCTGGTTTTCCTGTGTGTACACCATAAACTGGATCGAACAGTAAACCTCACACTCGCTACACTGAAATAGTCTGACTAGTTTCCTACGGTATGAAGCTCCAGGAACAGTGTCAAGACTGATAGAACTGTGTCTCAACTGGGCCTTGAGCTTTTAGGGAGAAGGGGCAGCTCTGGGATAATTCTGAATTCTCTAACAGAAATGTCTTTTTACTGTGAGGGTCAGTTTTAAGTAACACTTCTCCACAGATTTGGCTATTTCACCTAGATTTTCTAATGTATTTACAGAATTGTGCAAAGTAGATGATTGTTTAAAACAATTTCCTTTATCTGTACTTTATTCTCAGTCAGGTTTTCTAGTTTTAAATTTCTGCCCCTAACCCTTCATACTGGGAATTGAAACATTAAGCTTCACACTAAGCTGTATCCTAATACTTTCTTGAGAGAGTCTCACTAAATCACCCAGGTTGGGCTCAAACTCATGCTAGGATTAATTATGAAGCGCTAAATTCTTTTTTTTGAAAGGGCTGGGAATGTGGCTCACAGTGCAACACCCTGGGTTCGGTTGTTTATTTATTTATATGGCCGCCTCAGCCTGCCCTCAGGGCAGGGCTGGCGCAGCATGTGGTGCCGGGGATCGAACCGCGGTCCCTGCAGCCACCTAAGCTTTCCTAAGCAGGCGCTTTAGACCACGGAGCCATCCTGCCAGGCCCCATGAAGCGCTAAATTCTGTTTACGCTCTTTAGACAACTTTATGTTTTATCACTTCTGCTTCCTACTCAAGTTCTTTTGCTTTCTAATAACAGATGCTGGTGTTAAAAATGATGTCTTTCTCTTAGGGGGAAAGAAAAAAGTATAATGGAAAGTCTGGTGTGAGTGTCATCTAAATTTTTTGTGTGAGGTATTTTAGTCTTCTTCCAAGAGAACCATTTTTTATTATTATAGCATTTGCAATCAATGCCCAGAGCCTTATGCATGTCACACACACACACACCCTTTCTCTCTCTCTCTCTCTCTCTTACAACTGATCTTTGTCCCTAATAGTTTTACTAGGATCTGACACTTATGCGTTAACTTCACTTTTTTTTTTTTAACTGTTTAGGACAAGGTCTACTGGGTCTACAGGGTCTCACTACATAGATCAGACTCACGATCCTTGTTTCCAGCCTCCCAAAGTGCTGGGATTACAGGCACGCCACCACACCCAGTCTCAATCGCTGTCTCAACCTCACTGGGGCAGGCTGGGGATCAACTCTGGCCACTGCTCTGCCTAAGCAGGTGCTTTAAACCACTGAGCTATCAGGCCAGCCTTACTTTAGTAATTTCACTGTGTATCTTTACCATATTTATATTCAGGTGTTTTCCTTTGCAAGGAGGAGAAAAGTTCTGAATTATCAGAACCTAATTATTAATTTTGTTCCTTTATTCAATATAAAATTCACTGTCTCTGACAAGACTTAAAAAACAAAAGACTTGAAACTGTAGCATACCTAACAAAAAAAGAGAAACTTTCATTACATCAGACTTTTTTTTCAGAACCAGCGATTGAACTCAGGCCCTTGCACTTGCTAGTAAACCTCACACTTCCTACAATGGAGAATACAACTCCAGAAATAGTCTGACTAGTTTCCTACTATGGTATGAAGAAGCTCCAGGAACAGTGTCAAGTGCTAGGTAAGCACTTACTCTACTAAGCTATCTCCTCAGCCCAAGACTGGCAATTTTTTGGATATGATTCTAACGCACAGGCAACAGCAGCAAAAATAAACAGGACTACGGTAAACTTAAAAAATTCCCGCATAGTAAAAGAGAATGAAAAGGTAACCTAGAAGAGAGAGTATCTGAAAGGCAATATATCTGATAAAAGATTAATATTCAAACTATATAAAGAGGCCCGGCGGGATGGCTCAGTGGTCTAAAGCGCCTGCTTGGGGAAGCTTGGGTGGCTTCAGGGACCACGGTTCCATCCCCCACACCACATGCTGCACCAGCCCTGCCCTCGGGGCGGGCTGAGCCGGCCATAAAAATGAGTGAATAAAGAAACAAAGGTTCTGAAACAAGAATACAAATAATAAATAAAATAAAAAATTCTTAAAATATATATATATAAGGAATTTCTACAGCTCAACAAAGACCTAAATAACCCAATTAAAAATTGGGCAAAGGACTTTAGTAGACATTTCTCTAAAGACACACAGATGCTCAATAGGCACACAAAATGATCATCAATATTATTTCCCATCACAAAAAAGGAAAGCAGAATCTGTTAGTCTTGTTAGTTTAAAAAACCAATACCAAACTGTGGATGTGGCTCAGTTCTTGCCTTGCATACACAAAGCCCTGAGTTCAACCTCCAGCATTGTCAACAAAAAAATAAATAATAAGAAAACAAAAACCAAACAGTTGGGTGTGGTGGGGCATGCCTGTAATCTCGGCACTCATCAAACTTAGGCAGGATCACAAGATTTTAGCTCAGACTGGGCTACACAGTGAGATTCTGACTCAAAACAAACAATTTAACAGAAAATAATACTGGTAAGGATGAATAAACCAGAATGCTATACACATTTTGTACAAATCTGTAATCCTACAGATGCTATGGGAAGCAGTACAGGAGATCCTCAAAAAACATAACCACCACATGATTCAGCAGTCTTACTTCTGGGTATAGAGACCAAGGGATAAAATCAAAAGCTCAGAGACATCTGCTTTCCTGCGTTCACTGCAGCATTACTCAAAATAGCCAAGACACAGAAACAACAATGTTCATCAGTAGGTGAATGGATTAAAAAAAAATGTGGTACTGACATAAAGATGCTATTCAGCTGCAGCAAAGGAAATCCTGCCCATGAGATAGCTCAGCGGTTTAAAGCGCCTGCTTAGGTAACTGCAGGGACCGCAATTTGATCCCTGGTACATGCTGCACCAGCCCCGCCCCCATGGCAGGCTGAGCCAGCCATAACATAAATAAGTTAAAAATAAAAACAACAACAAAAAAGGAAATCCTGCCATCTGTGCCAACCCAGATGAATTTGCAAGACATTACACTAAGTATAGTAAGCTGGGTACAATGCACAACTGGGCAGCCCACTTTCTTGGTATCTTTAATTGAACTCACAGAAGCAGAAACTAGAAGGGTGATGCGGGGGCCTGCGCAAGCCCCTTCCCTCTGCCTCCTTCACTGCCATGCCAGCTTCTCTGGCGAAGCCTTCGCTCACGTTCCGGCCCTCCACCATGTGGACTCTCCCATTCTACAGCAAGCACTTCTTTCCCTATGGTTTAACTGCTTCACTTTGGCTCACTTTGGCCATCTGTACTTGTGTCTAGGGCTGATGTAAGAAATGATAGTAAGTTTGGTGCTTAAAACAGCATTTTCTCAGTTTTGGAGCCCAAAGTGCAAAATCTAGGCATTGCAAGTCACGCTCCCTGTGATTCTCAGCACTCTTCACGTGTGGCTTGAGGCTTTGGCTACTTCCAGTTGGCAGTGAGCATAGCTGGCTCCTGTACCATGCTGTAATGTATCGCATGTGAAGGGGGCCTAGAGGCTCCATGGGGTCAAAATGCAGATTCTGTGACGGTATCAGCTGTTCAGGGGCCTCCTGGGCCCAATTCTTAGGTTTTGTTTTTTTTTTTTTTTTTTTTGTCTTTTTGAGACAGGGTCTTGCTATGCAGTTGACGCTGGTCCTGAGCTCACTTTTGTAGCCCATGCTGGTCTCAAACTCGCAATGATCCTCCTGCCTCAGCCTCCTAAGTGCTGGGATTACAGGCGTGAGCCACCATGCCCAGCTTCTTAGGTGTTTTTGACTCTTAAAGTTTTTATCAAGCAATCTCTATAACAACAACGAAGAACGAGGGCAATTTGTCCATTTCAGATGATGCTCTAACAGTATGGGAATGTGAGATTGTGGACAAACTGCAGAGGCCACAGAGTTAATGTCAATCTTTAGAAAGGCCTGAGAAAGTTAAGCCAACAAATTCACAAAGGCACAATAAGCAGACAGAAAAGTTCCCAGCAAATCAAGCAGTATGTACTGAAGCTGGGCCATGACCTCATTTCTACTTAGTCAGAGGAGGGCACCGGCAGGTCTGCAGGTAGCAGTGACTGCAGGCTGCTGACTTTCTCTGGGCTGCTTCTTTAATTCCTCTTGCTGGTAAGGGGAACCAACAGAAGGAGGAAAGCAGCTGCTCCTATGGCATAAACATGACTTACACATGAGATGCCTCCCACTGCTGCGCATTGATATAATTTCTGAATAGATTCAGAAGAATGAGATAACTACAGATAACTTTTTTTTTTTTTTTTTTTTTTTTTTTTTTTTTTTTTTTTTTTTTTTTTTTTTTTTTTTTTTTTTTTTTTTTTTTTTTTTTTTTTTTTTTTTTTTTTTTGTGGGACCAGGGTTCAAACTCACGACCTTGCACTTGCCCAGCAGGCACTTGTGCCTCAGAGCTATCTCCCCAGCCCCGACTACAGATAACTTTTTAATTTTTTTTTTTTTTTTTTGTATTTTAGGGAAGGATTTGTGGGGAGTTCAGGGTCTCATTACTAGATTGGACTAGTAGTAATCCGCCTGTTTGTAGCCTCCGAAGATCGAGGATTACAGGTGTGCACCACCAGGCCCAGTCTCAGTGCAGCCCGGGGCCAGGGCCAGCATGGCAACTTTTTAATGTTTTTGAAGTACAAGTTTCTATAGCACAGTAGGAATAAGTCTTGTGCCCTCTGCACACCTCTGGCCTCCACCTGTCTCCCGTGCTGTTGTGGGGAGCTGAAGCCACAGCTCATGTACAGTGAGATCCACGGTGGCAAAAGGCCACTCCACACCCTCTCCTGCAGCAGTGCCCTTTCTCCCATGGAGAAATCTACTTTGCAGCCACGTGTGACCACTTGTGCTGGGGACACTTAGCAGAATCACTGTCCCATCATGCTGCCAATGTGGCCCAAAGGCAGCAGGAGCAGGGAGACTCTCCCGAGACCTATGCCTCCCCAGGGCCGCTTCCACTGGTCCCCGAGCCTTTGCTAGATGCTGGAGCTTCTGAGGCACGTGAGGCCTGCTTGGGCAAGCGGATGGGGACATAGATGTTCGAGGCACAGTGCTCCTTGAAGTACTCTCCTCCTTTTTCTTCATAGTCTTTCCTGGTGACCCAGGCTTCAACATCATCCAGGTGTTCCAAGGCCCAGTCACGTGCACCATACCAAGCATCCAGCACAGGATTCAATGCAAGCTGAACCTGAAACAAGAAGTGAATACTCACCAGAAGGAAGGCTTTAGGCACCAGGCACAAACATTCAGCAGGCTCAGCTATAGTCCTCTAACTCCGTCCTCCGTAAAACACAGACAGGGCAGATCTGCTTAACTCTGAGATGTTGCAGAATTCTGTCTGCACCCTCCAAAGCAAGCTGAGTGTACATCCCCACTCCCGTGATGAACAGAACTAGTGCCCCAGGCACGACCTCATAGAACAGATGGTGCTTTTCTCAGCGCAAGTCCTGCCACTCTGGGAAAGACAGGCCAGCTGCCTGGCCTCCTGCTTCACAATGCTGCCAACCACAAGTGTCAGGAGAGGAGAGGCAGTGGCCCATGCAAGGCAGCTCTGGCCATGGCAGCAAAGGCAGCAAAGGCACTGTGAAGAAATGACAGCTGAGTAATTGGTGCATTCTTTTTTTTTTTTTTTTTTTTTTTTGTCTTTTTGAGACAGGGTCTTGCTATGCAGTTCAGGCTGGCCATGAGCTCACTTTTGTAGCCCAGGCTGGTCTCGAATTTACACTGATCTTCCTGCCTCAGCCTCCCAAATGCTGGGATTATAGGCGTGTGCCACCACAGCCCGGCTTGGTGCATTCTTTGTGATGCTGCTGCCAATGCTTACCTGCCACTGCTCAGGCCGGCATAGCTTGGGGGTTGGCAGTCCAGTGAGGGTCCCCATATAAGCCTGACCACAGAGGGGAACACTCTAGCTCAAATCAAAGCCTGCTGTTTTCACGGTCAGGTGCTTCACTCCCCACCTTTTCTCTCCCTCCATTCCTCCCTCTACCAACAGTTACGTGAATTCCCAGTGGTCTCAGAAATTGAAAGAATAGGCCACACAAAAGAGAATCAGCACCAGAATCAGCATGCAGAGGAAGAGAGCAGGGACCCAAGTGGCCAGCAGCCACACAGCAAGGGACTTGTGAAAAGGGCCTTTCCCTAAGACTGGATAACGTGCTAAGAAGTAGATATCCCACTGCTCCAGCTGAGGACAAGAAGGAGAGAAAATAAGGCAGCTGATACTCTGCCTGCTCCAGAGCGGTTAATAAATGTGGCTATTGTTACTATTAATAAGACATGCAGTAAGATCTGCACTTAATAGCAGAACAATATACAGCCATAACGAGGATGCATTAGAAATAACGGTAAAGGGCCAGGGAGATAGCTCCATGGCACAAGTGTCTGCCTGGCAAGTGCAAAGTTGTGAGTTTAAACCCTGGTCCTGCAAAAGAAAGAAAAGAAAAACTTGATAAAGGAAAACTGTCACCATGATCAGGAAGTTTTAAAAGGGGATGGAGCTTACAAAACAAGCTATTAACAATATTCTGGTAAAAATCATGCACTTAAGAAAATGACCTGATGCTACAATTACAAAAATTTTTGGCTTAGATTGTCTGATACTTTAGTAATATTGTAGCGTTTTGCTATTAAAGAGAAACAACCCTTTCTTGAGGGACTGAACTCAGGGCCTCCTGCATGCTGCAAAAGCACTGCACCACTGAGTGACATCTCCAGCCCCACACACTATTCTCTATAAGACAAGTAGTAACAGCTGGGTGCACCCTGGGGGCTCTGCCTTCTAAAGCCCACACAGGATCTACAGCCTGTACAGTCGAGCCACTGCTGTTATATCATCTGAACTTGGAACTCAGCTAAGAGTCACATCAGCAACATCAAGGGGAGCAGGGGAGCTAGGACGAGGCAAGGTACCATGGCTTCATGCAGTGAGCCCTGCCAGCCTGAGCCAATCCCTGCTGACACCTCAGAACGCCGCTCTGCTCCAGCTCCGCTCCCCCTTTCCCACTCCATCACAGGCATTCTCTAGGCACCAACTGGCCTGAAGGCTGCAGTCAGTTCTGGCTTCTAAGTGATCCTGACTTCACTGGTTCTCCCGAACAGCGCCCCAGCACCAGCATGGTGGATGTGCATGCACTCCTCTCTACTTCCGGACACCTGGCAGCCACCTCTAGCACCTATTCCTCCTACACGTTCCTCTGCAACCTTGCCGCACCCCGCAGCAGAGCTCATTTCCCTTTTGCCTGCTCCTCTCACAGTGCCCACTGCAGTGAACAAGGCACTTATCAAACTAGAGGCCCCATATAAATCTTGGAACTTTGCTTAAGCCCAAATCCTGTCCCTAAGTCCAATCTATTATTGGTTCTGAACATTACATTCCCTTTTTAAAAATCTATTAAATTTTATTTACTTACTGTGGTTCTAAGGGTCGAACCCAATGCACTGAGCTATAACCCTAGCTTTCATTTTGAGACAGGGTCTCTCTAGTTCCCTACAGTTCCCACACTGGGTCTGAACTTGCAATTCTTCTGCCTCAGCCTTCTAGAGTGCTAAGACAGGGGTTTGACGCTACGACCAGTCATACTCCCCTTTATTTCCCTCTAATCACCTTCCTTCTTCTCCCTCTGCCATTGTCTCGGTTCCTGTGCAGTTACATGACAGGATGCCAAGGGATAGGAGCGCATTTCATCTTCCTTGTGGAGGTGAGCCTAGTAAGCACAGAAAGACAGGGAAGGCAGCAAGTACAACAATGACTGGAAAGAGCTAAGAGGAGTACTCTGTGCAAAGACAACTGACAGGTGGAAAGGCCCAAGGCAGGGAAACAGGGCAGTCTGAGGAAAGAACAGCAGCTCACTCTAGCAGAAGGGAAGGATGGGAGTGATCATGACAAAGGGTTACTCAAGGTCACATCATAAGGGACCAAGTAAGCTGCTGAATAGAAAGCAGTAAGGGCTGGATCAAAGGCTGGGGAGCAGCTTCCAAACTGGTCTCCTGCTTCCAACATTTCTTGTGATAGTCCATTTTCCATACCAGTGTCTGAAATATAAATATCTCCCTTAATCTTATGTAATCCCTCATGGCCTAAAGAAAATGGCTGCCACATAGCCTAGAAGGGCCTGTTTACAGAGCAGGCCCAGCAGGGTTCTCATCATCACCCAACAAGAGGGGCCCTGTGCCCACTGTACAATGTCGTCTCTACACCAAACACCTGCTTTTCTTCCCCACATCTAGACAGTTGGTACAGGCCAGGCAGGGGCCTGATCAATCCCCAAATCAAAACTCTCTGCTTAGGGCTGGTGAGATGGCTCAACAGTCTATAAAGTGCCTGCTTAGGCAACCACAAGGACTGCAGTTCAATCCCCAGCACCACATGCTGCTCCAGTCCCACCCCCAGGGCAGGCTGAGCCAGCCATTAAAAAAAAAAAAAAAAAAACACCTCTCTGCTTAAGTTGTTTCAGCTTCTCAAGAACTTCCCTGGCTGACATTTCATAATGCTGGCATAACTTCACAGAGGAATTAAGTGTGTGCTGTACAACTCTACTAGGAGAAGGATCTGGAAGCCTACATGCTCTTTCTTTATTCTGCATCTTTTTGATGCCATACGTCACAGGTGTGCATGACTATTGCTGAGGTTTGTGAGTCCTCCCAGCACACCATACCTACAACTAGTTGTCTTAAGTCCCCCACCCCCATTTCAGCTACTTCGAGGGGTTTACATGCACAGGTACTGTGCTCAGCACCTGGCATCCAGGACAATGAATCCTGGCAACAGACACTGTGACTACCCCTGCTGATCAGTGAGAAGACAACAGCTCAGCAAAAGACAGTAGCAAAAGGGACAGAGTCAGGACCAAAGCTCAAAGCTCACATGCTAAACATACGAAACTTCATGTGCATGGGAGACCAAGGCCACACTTCTGAACAGAATGACAGGTTCTGCACCCTGTGTATCCCAGTGAGCTCTCCATCTTTTCTGATTCTGAACTTGTGTAGCTGCTACATGCTCTAGTCGCACACAATTCTGCTGGGAGCCCTGGAAGCTGGAAAATTGGTCAAATGTGTGTAGGCAGGACTAGGCCTCAGAGCCTAAAGCAAACGAGCTACCTCAGTCTTGAGATATACATCCTGTCTGGTTAAGGATGCTGCTAGACAACCTTGTGTCATGTTATACTTCACAAAGTATAAATGAATGTCCGTTTTGTCTTGCTCCTGGGGTCGTCTGGCCATCTAGGCAGAGGAGTTACCACCTAACCCAGTGTTATGGTTTATGTCTAGTTGTCCCCCCAAAGCCTCATGGAGTCATTGGGCAGGGACTTCTACAGATTGAGACTTGACTCATGAGTCACTGGGATTATATGTTTTAGTACTGATGGGATTATGGGTCTGAGTAGGACTGGGGCTATGGGTGTGGTCTAGGGTGGATATCCTTAGACAGACAGCCTGAATGTAACATAAAGAGAGACAGAGAAGCCGGGCATGGTGGCTCATGCCTGTAATCCCAGCACTCGGGAGGCTGAGGCAGGAGGATTGGTGCGAGTTCGAGACCAGCCTGGGCTACAAAAGTGAG
>PVJA010000033.1:239728-283796 GCA_004027025.1 Myocastor coypus | reverse complement strand
TGGGCTGGGACAGGAAGTTAGTCGCGGGAATGCAGAGGCGGGGCAGAGGGGCGCAGGGAACTTACCCGTGGCGGGCACGCAGGCTCAGCTCCCAGCGGTGCGGTTTGGGTCTGGGCTGGAACAGGAAGTTAGTCGCGGGAATGCAGAGGCGGGGCAGAGGGGCGCAGGGAGCTTACCCGCGGCGGGTGCGCAGGCTCAGCTCCCAGCGGTGCCCTCAGATTGATTTTGATAATTAGCATGGGTCACAGGTCAAAGGGTAAATATATTGATTTTTTTAAAAATACTGATTATTTCTTCTCTTTGATCTAAGAGAAGGTAGTTGTATACATAGTCAAATGTTCCATAATTTCATTATGTTACTGGTGAAACTGGAAATGCTGGAAGCTGTTGATTTGAGTCTTTTACAGCTCAGCATATTAAACCACCCTTATGTTTTATGCGTCATGTTTAAACTTTTCTGCTGGGTGGGCAAGGGAAATCTATTGTACCAATAACCATTAGAAAATTTATCATGTCTACACCCTGTGCCCTGTATAACTACTAGGAAGACAAAAATATGCGTTTTATCAATTATTGTGAATGCACTACTAATGTGTTTTTGAAACTGTCACATTGTAATTTCTTATTAAAAGTAATTTAATAAAAAGAATTTCAAAAAAAAATGTTGCAAAGGGACTTTGCAGGAAGTATAGCTTGTTCCCTTAACTTCTATGAGAATGAAGATAGTAGTAACAATTAAATGGACATTTTCCCTATTTTGTAAAAAAGAAAATACTGACATTTACAAATACAACATTCCTGATTTTAATTATTCTGAGACTACCAGGAAAGAGAGGAATGTCGTCATTTTCATTTGGATGAGGTCCAATTTTGAGCAATGAAATCACTTAGGTTTATGTACAGACTGTAGTGATTTGGCAAGTAAATTACTCCAGCTCGTTGTTGTGTAGGCATCTATTAATTCTGCTTCATACTTGTCAATTGTTGTAGGATCTAAGAATGGCCATCAAGGGTTCTGAATCCTGGGCCCTTTAGGAGGTACTTCACCTATGAAATTAAGGTTGGATTATTCTCAGAAAAATGCTGGAGATATTACCCGTTAATTGTATCTAGCAAATACATTTTAGCTAGAGCTTCTGTAAGTTATGTCAGTTAACAGCAGGTTCCAAATCTCATAAAGATTGGCAATAGCCTGGAGCTTCTGAAGGGACCAGACATGGTCTTTGTCTTTGCAGGATCCTTGCACAGAATTGAAAGTGGAAGGAACTTGCTTTGAGCTGCATATTTGACATCTGATTGCCCTTGCTCTCTGTAGCTGTCTATGTCCAAATAGAACCTTATCTCTTTCCCTGTGTGTCACGAATGTGTGTGTCCTTTGTGTGGGTCACTTCCTGACTTTCTGCTGGCTTTAGGCAATGCAAAGAAGGACAGGATCAGAGCTACACTATCTGGATTTGAAATGAGCATCTCTAGAAGTTTGATCTTAGATGACTTACTGAACTTCTATTCTTCAATTTCCTCCTTTATAAAATGGAAGTAATTGCAGTGCCTACCACACTGTGAATCATTGTGGCTGTTGTTACATATAAGTTCTTAGAATGATGTCAGGCACACAGTGAGCTCTCAAGTAATGTAAACTATTATTCCTATGATGACCACAACCTTAGTACATTTATCCACTGACTATGAATTATGCAAAACTAAAGGATATTTTTTGTGTTGATGTCTGATATTTGGAGATTTTCTAAGCAGGCAAAGAGGCATCTTTTATAAATAGGATTCCTATTATACACCCAATAAATTTATTTATTTATTTATTTATTTATTTATTTATTTAGTCTTCTTGAGACAGGGTCTCGCTGTGCAGTTCAGGCTAGCCTTGAGCTCACTTTTGTAGCCCAGGCTGGTCTCGAACTCGCACCAATCCTCCTGCCTCAGCCTCCCGAGTGTGGGGATTACAGGTGTGTGCCACCACACCCGGCTCACCCAATAAATTTATACACTAAGTTACAATCGTAACAAATATATACACTAAGTGTATATATACACTTTTGTATAACAAATTTATACACTAAGTTATACAGTGGTTACAACTAGACACCAATTCTTTCTCTTAAGACATTTGGTCTAAAGCAATTCCTTGTTTTCACCCGAAGTGGAAATCTTCTGTGACTGCTCAAACTTGAAATCACTTTTTGGCCAGTCATGGTTATTATTGAGGTTTTTTTTCATAAATTCTAACCTGAATCATAACATTTAAGTATTTAGTAATCGTTAATCCCTCTCTACGCCCTTCATTCCGCTCAGAAGATGCTGGTTGTGTGCTGGTGCTTGCCTTTCTCTTTCCCTTTACCTACTTACAGGTGCTGTGCTTCCCTTGGAGCCCCACATTGTGCTGGCTTAGTGGCACCCTCCCTAGCTGATGGCAGTATCAAGACCTTTGTAAGGCTTATCTTAGAAAGAGTGACTTCCTGCATAGAGCCTTTCCTGAAAACAAACCCTGCACTTGTGTAACAGGATGACATTTCCTGTTTAGCCCCATTAAATATTTCTGGTAGCTGTAGGTTGTCAGGGTTGCTGCTAAATACTTAATGTCCCTGTAGGTGACCCATTATTCTCAGAGATGGCTGCCCTATGGAGACTGAGAAGATCATGCCTGGTTTCATCAGGATTGAATATGAGTGTGTGTGTGTGTGTGTGTGTGTGTGTATGTGTGTGTGTGTGTGTACAAAATACGAAGAGACTCAACATATATTGATGATAGATAGATAGATAGATAGATAGATAGATAGATAGAAAAAAACTTTCTCTTAAAGGAGACTTTTTATTTCCTATTAAATTCTTATGGTGAATGGCTATGTTGTTTTTACTTAAGAATTCCACTCAGGTGGACTCAGGGAGAACTCCTTGTAAGATAGAAATTTTAATATGTGTGTGGTGCATTTTAATCAGTTTGCTTTTAAATACCTGTGAAGTGCCTGGATAGAAGCGTTAAATGCATGTAGACTGCAAATACTAAGAGATGCCCTTTCTACTAAGAATCTTCATTTTATTTTAAATGGGTAAGAGGTATCACTTGTTTAAAAGGAAACCAGGCCTCCAACAGAAGGGTAAGATGCCTTAGAAATATGCCTGATACACAGTAAGTATTTAATAAGTGCAATCTATTGTTGCCATAGTGACTATCTGAATATACATAATATGAATTAAAAGAACATTTTTCAGTGATTTTTGCAATTTGGTGGGTTCTCTTTTCTTTAGTTATTTATATTGTTTACAACTTTGTAAGATTTCCCTGCTATCAACATAAAAAAGCTTCAAAAAAAAAGTGATAAAGTTCCATTTCTACCACTTACATTGTGAGCTTGACTTATGTAGCACTTTTTCTTTTCTTATCTTAAAATGATAAGTTTAAGCTGTTACCTTTGTATCTCTTTATTCCTGAAGTGGTGATTGTAAGTTAAAAATTGAAATCCACCTGCATTTGGAAAGTAAGACTATATGACTCAATTCATATCCTTACGAGAAAAATGTGCCTGTACATTTTTATTCTTTTGTGTAACCCACAGACATCATCCACTTTTGAGACTCTCATGGAATGTGCAGTCTATCTCTCATGAGCTTTGCTATGTTTTTGCACTGGGTCATGGCTGCCTTACCTAGCTAGAGCCAAGAGGCAGGTAAATTCAATAAAAGTAGGAGCTGAATATGGTCTACATATAAACTGTATTCAGAGCCCCATCACTTCACAGGAAAAAAATCACCTCCTTCATGCATGTAGGCTAAGAGCGATCCTGTATCTTCCCTGGGCACAACCCTAGCCCCAACTCAGTGAGGCATGAGGTTCAATACATTAAATCCTTCAGGTTCCCCTAGAACTATGAGGGTTGCATTATGAAATGCAATGCTTACTGTGCAAAATGTGCACATTTTTTGAAAATTTGAGAATGATTTTTAGTCCAGAGTAGACTGGATTGTACTTAGCTTAGTGAGTCTTCAGCCATTTCCTAGCCCCTCTTTCCTGCTTGGCTTTACCATATGGATAACCAAACATCATAATTTGCCCCTTAACGCCCAATTCCTTTGTCTTTTGCCTATAGACAGTGAAATGCCTTGCAGGCAAAGAAAGGGGTGAGTGTGGAGACAAACAGAGAGAAAATCTGGACAATAGGAATATTCAGTCTCTAGAAAGGCATTTTATGCGGTGGAGTAGGAGTGATGCTTTCGACTTTAACATAGTCAGAGTTATTTATACTAAACATTTTAAATATTAAAAGATATTTAAATTACTGAAAGGTTTTCCAAGATACCTGTTTTCACCAAAACGCTCATTCTGGATCTGAGAATTGGACCTTCTTGTCCCAAAAGGTTATATGAGATTCTTCATTGTGGATATGCAAATGAAGACATTGTTATTATAGTTCAGTAAATTATACATTTAATCTGTATCTCTCGGTTAATTTGTACCTAAGGAATACTGGAACTTTAACAAACCTAAGTCTTGGAGCTGAAAAGTTGAAGAGAGTTCCCTAAATCATGACAAAATTATCCAAGTAATTCTATGTAGGGGATAAGTGGACAGTCCACTGCCTTTGCCAATGTTTGTATCTGGAGAAAATCACAATACATACCACCAGCACAGGGGGTTTGTTGTCACTACCTGGAGTATTTCTGTGCCCTGTCCTGAGCCAATATTATTTTCTGGAGTATTTCTGTGCACTGTCCCTAGCCAATATTTTTCAAAATATTAAAAAATTAATGTTTTGCAGTAGAAAAGTATGTATTGTTTAGGGGGTTAGAGTACTATTATTTTTATTAAAGTAATGAAATAATGCCTCATTGCCAACTCTCTGACAATGCCCTTTATACTAACAAAACATGCATTATTCCATTGCAGTCTAATTAATATCATGTTTAATAGGTATCTCACTTCATGCTAGATTCCAGTACTCTTTTCAAAAGCAGTATGCTTAAGAATTTCTACTAATTTAATTGAGAGCAGTCTTAAATTAATTGTATAATTAATCTTGTCAAATTAAGTAACATTTCATACACTACCTTGTTAAAGAAACTTGAATGTTTTAAATTGCCATGCTATTAGATATTAATAAAGAAGTTCTTTTTCTGTATTGTTCTGCTTTATAACACAAAGAAGGTAATTGCAATATAAATTGCAATATAAAAGCTAATTTCTATAGTACATTAATAATTAGATACACATTATTTCCCATTATATCTTTTTTTAATTCAATGGATGATCTTTTTTGAAAGAAAAATTACTCCCCAATGCCAGGATTTAACTATTGTGTCAGTGATTGACTTTAAAGGTGGACCCTGAATTATTTTCAGAAGTGATCTAATTAAACCAAAAACACATGGCTGTAAACAGCCAATGTGTCAGCTGAGGAGAACTTGACTCCTTTGGGCAATCGGGTGTTGTAATGTTTGTGAATAAGCAGTGTGCGTATTTCTGAGATGTAAGTGAGGAGATCTGATCACTGCTTCGTCCTTGATTACAAAACACACATCCAAAACCATGGATTTCTCCTCCAGAAAGAAATTTAAGGGTGACCATGAATACAGTGTCCGCAAACAGGGATTATAAATTGCTGATGAGAAGACAGGAAGGGAATACTTGTCTGATCAATATTTTATGACTAGATAGAACTAATTCTCAAGGTCAAAAAACCGTAGTTGCTTAAATTCTGTGAGCACATCCATTTTCATAAATAATTGTCTTGAATTTTAAGTTTCTGGCTAAATGCCAATGTTAACTTTTAAGAACTATGCTCAAGTAGGCATGAAATCTATGCTAAAGTAATCCAGAAATATTTCTAGTAGATTAAGAGTATACCATATTTATTTATGAATAGTGCTAGCATTCTTAAAAACTTGGAACCAAGCCCACAACTCTGAATAGGCAATCAAAAACTCTTTGGTAAAGTGAATAACTATAAACTAGATAAATAAGCCAAATAAATAAAAACATGAAATTTCTGGTTAGCCTGAAGAAAACATTTTATTCTAATATTTTTCTAGATTTTCTTATAACGTTATGTGAAGATTGCCAGTTGGCTGAAGAGTAATTCTTTCTTCAGAGAAATGTGAAACAATATCTGTCAAACTTCATTTTTAAGAGTAATTCCAGAGCAATAGAAAAAGTCTATATACTTTTTACTATGGAATTTGAAGCAAATCTGTCCTGTGAAAAATGCATCTAATGGCCTCAATTCATGGTAGGTTTGCTGATGTCAATTGTTATTTATCATATGATGCTGATTGTGGTCACCATTAGTCTTATTCATAAAGTTTTTGTTTTTCCTCTTACTATGAAGATGGTAGGATTCATTTTTCCACCTTTTGGTGGTTGTGAATGGTCATTTCACATCTTGTGGGTTAGGAAATAAGAAAGAAAGTAATTAGCCAACCTGAGAGTAGCTTTTACAACCTACTCATATATGGCTTCTTATATTCCCTTTTCCCCTGCTTGAGCAAATGTGGAAGCAGGGAGCAGAGCCCCTAGGCCCAAATTCCTGGAGGAAAATAATTAGAGCAGTCTAAGGAAGCTGCCTGGCTATGAGTGGAGGCTATGATGGGAATAAGATAGGATGGGAGAAGTAAATGTAAGAAAAGCATTGATTCTCCGTTCTTATGTTTGAAACTCACCAGTAACAGTTCTGTAAATTTTTTTTTTTTTTTTTTGGTATTTTAGAAAACTATGCTCGCCTAATTTAAAAAAAAATAGGAGTATGTAGTATGTGCTGGGTAGAACCTGAGAAACACGTTGAATCCTTAATTGCAGTAAAGGTATTTTATAAGGGAGTGTGATAGCTTAGATAAGATTGTTTCATGGAATGGTAATTTTAATAATGTCTTACTGTCCTCAAGAGTCATACTTATTTATTATAGAAATTTCAGTCAAGAAAACCAGAAAATAAAATGAACTTTACTTTTCACTTGATCAGACTGAATTAATGTACAATTTAAGAGAAACCATAAATTTATAAATATGCACATTAAATTTGGGGGTAAGAAGCATTTTTTTTTTCTTAAATTAGAAGGCATGAGCTCACTTTTGTAGCCCAGGCTGGTCTCAAACTCACAGTTATCCTCCTATCTCAGCCTCCCAAGTCCTGGGACTACAGGGATGCATCACCACACCAGGCCAAGCCCTTGAATTTTTAGTTTTACTCATCATCTTTTACTGTAGGACAGCCCACTTCCAAGATAATCCTGTTAAACTTTCCTATTATGCCCTCCTCCAAACTATCATTATTATCATAGGCTATTTATTAATTCATACAAATGTTTGAATAGAACTAATTTGCTCAGGACATATTCTTCTTTTTTATAGAGAATATAAAATGGTTAAAAAAGAAATGAAATAAAAATAATTAAAAATGATACAGAATTTCACTAAACAAAGTAATAGGAATTCAGGTGTGATGGAGCACACCTGTAATCTCAGCACTTGGGAGGCTGAGTCAGGAGGATTGTTTCAAGCTTGAGGCCAGCCCGGGCTACAAAATGAGTTCAAGGGCAGGCTTAATTGCATAGTAAGACCCTATATCAAGAAAAAAAAAAACAATAGTAATAACAGGAATTTGACAATAGTTGTTGTATCACATAATGTTATCTTCAAATTAGTTGTTTAGATTACCAGATATTAACATGAAAAGTTGGTTTAAAAAGTGTCTGAAATTAAAACAAAGAGAATTTTTAAAAATTAAGCATTAACTGGTCCTTTCACTAGACCAGCAGAAATCAGCAGTACAAGTATCCAAGCTATCCTGCATATATACATAAATATGTCTTTTGCCTTTCTTTCTTTTGTCGTTTTCCACATCCCAGTTTTTCCTTCCCATTGAATAAATTCCTTTCCTTTCAGAGTATCTGCTGTATCTTTCGTATTTTATTTACTCTTTCAAAACATACTCTTAAGGCATTGTACAGCCTTAAATAACATTATGCTGATTCACAAGGAGAGGCTTCACTCTTTTAATTGCTGCATAGTATACATTTCATGTGCAAAAAATATGCCTCAATGTATTTAAAAACGAATTCCTTTTATTAGTTTCTTTAACCAAACTAGCCTCCGGATAAGGACATACATACTGTCTGTGTGTTTGGAATCTTTTTTTCTTCACTGACTAGTTACTGATCAATGTGTTCTAGACTTCCTCGTCATTGTGAGCTCTTTCAAATGTATATGTTCTATTTAAGAACTTTACACTGTCCTTAAGTTCCCTTTACACTTTCCTTTCCTCATGAGTATGTTAGGGAAGTGTGAGAGTGGCCATGGTAGCTCTCTAATTGCAAAGCCAACAGGTGCAAGCCTGCGGATTTTGTCTGATCTGCCTAGGCAGACAGAGCTGCACGCTCTTGCAGCAGTTGGCGGTGCCCAGCAGAGGAGGCCTCCCGGGCAGGCGGCCTGTCTCCTTTTCAGCAGCTGCCTTGTCAGACGTGTGCACAGCGTTGCTTGAGACTTGACGCCCATCCTGTGACATGTACAGCTCACTTGTCACTGCCCTCCTGCCAGCAAAATAGACACTGGGAGCATCGTCAGTTACAGCTAAGTGCCAGAAATAAGGATCAAGATTCAACAACTTCGGCTCACTGAAGAGTCTTAAATGTGCCTCATTCTCCCAATTTCCAATGAAGACTTATATTCAGTGTTTGCAAACATCATTACACTTTGGGCTGATACTTATCATTTCTTTTAAAGGTTCATGTTATGTTACTACACTTCATTTTTTTAAAAAAAAGTGTTCTACACTTCATTTTAAATATTAGATAGCAGTCAGAGTAGTTTTTGCATGTACAGATCTATATATTTTTAACACAGTAGAGGCTGATGTAACCACCCTCACAATCATGATACAGAACTGTTCAGTCACCTTCAGATTCCCCGGATGTCTCTTTGCGCTCCTTTTGTCACCACATCTTTTTACAGCACCTACATCACTCTTTTCCATCCCCACAGTTTTGTCTTTTCCTATGCATGGCACAACAGAATCATGTAGCATGGAAAGTACTGAGTCTGTTTCACCACTCAACAAATATCTTCGATATTAGCTCAAGATGTTTCTGGTGTCAATAATGTCTTCTGGCAGTATTCTGTTGTGATGATGCATCAGAGCTGATTCATTCATCCACTGAACAATTTAATTTTTGTCAATTTTAGGCAATTACAAATGCAACTGCTATAGGCTTTCAAATGTACATGTTGATGTGAACATTACTTTCACTTCTTTAGACTATATTATGACATCGATATAAACAAGAAAAACATCCACAAAACTTTCCTGCGCTCAGAGGTTGGGCTTTTGAAAAGTGTTTGGATGACAGAGAGCACTGTAGCTAAATGTGCCACTGGGAAGTGGAGCTTATTCAACAGCGCTGGTCCCTGGGGTCCTGGCCTGGGAGGCCCACCTTCCCCCCCCCCCAGCTCCTCCCTTCTCCCTCTGCTTCCTGGCTGCTGTGACTTAACAACAGCTTCAGCCAGGCTCCTCTCTGCCCTGTGGTTTCTACCTTAGAGTCAGATGACCATGACCGGTGAATGTGAAGCAAAATAAATCGATCCTTCTTTCAGCTTTGGGAGTCAAGTATCGAGTCTTAGCGGCAAGGAAGTGATGAAAACAGGGTAAATGCCCAGGAATAAAATTACTGAGTTTTATGGTGAGGTACATCCACCTTTCTGAAGCCCTGTGAGTCCCTGCCTAGCTTGGTACGCTGTTCCGCATTCCCACCACCATTCCCACACTGTTCTACTTCGCTGTCACCATTTGGCTATCATTACTTTGTTTTATCTTAGACATTCTTATACGTACATAATGAGGTTTAGAGCTAACTTTGAATTTTCTGATGACTAAATTAAGTTGATCATTTCATAATGTGTTGTCTTCCATATCATTTTTGCTTTTTTAAAAATTCTGTGTTGTTGGTTAGCTTCCTGTTGAATTTTGAGCCTTATTCTGGCTGCAAGGGTTTATTTGACTTATATGAATATCTTCTTCAAATTTATAGGTTTTCTTCGTTTCTACACAATTGCTTTGACAAAGCAAAACTATTTTTATTTGATAAGGTGAAATGTACCAATTATGTGATGGTTTGTGTTTTTATTTCATAGTGGACAACTTTTATCTAACTTTATTGCAAAGGCTTTTCTCTTGTTTTCTACATTTTCAGAGTATTAGATTTTCTATTTATATCTATAACAAATATGAATTTCTACAAGTTGGAGGTATAAATAGAAGTTGATTGTTCTGCACACTGCTTGCATGTCTAATTGGGGAGTTCAGTTTTCAAGTTTAATTCATGGAAACACTGTTCTGCTCCAATGAAAAAAAAAATTGGCTTATGTGTTACCATTGTCCATAATGCTCTTAGTCCCTATCAGGGCTATCCCTTCAGTTCTGTTGACTTAAAGGTCTATCTCTTTGATGTTATCTGCTGTTTCATTTACTTTGCTGTGTAATAAATCTTAGACAGTAATTTAATTCTTCAACTTGATTTTTCTTTTGCAAAACTGCTTTGGCCATTCTATTTCTTTCACTTTACTCATAACTTTTATGACAAACTTTTCAATATTACACAATATTCCTACTGAGATTTCAATAGAAATTATAGATCAATCTGGGAGCAATGAAAATCTTTAGTATTTTGAGTCTTACAGTCCATGGAGAAGGTGTATTTCTTCATTATGTAGATCTTTTCTGTTTGTTTTCACTGGTGTTATGTTTTTAGCCTATAGATCCTATGCATATTAAATGATATATACACAGAAATGTTTTTTTCTTTTGGCTAGTGCCATGTCTTGAAATACTGATTTGTGACTGTTGCCCTATGAGTCTATGAGTCTCTACTAAATTAACTTGTAGGTGTTTCTCTACAGAAATTTCCATGGAATTTCCTTGTAGATAGTCAAGGTATGTGATAGTAAGAAATAGTTTTATTCACTGCTCTTCTGTCTACATGACTTTTCCTTCTTGTTTAATTTATTGGATTAGCTAGGATATTTTTTAATGTTGAAGAATAGTCATGTGAGAATTCATCTTGTTCTTATTTTTGACTTTGGGGTAATATATTTACTCTTTTATCTGTAGTCATTTTCTTTTTAAAAAATTATAATGTCTATTGAATTTCACCAAGTAATTTCTCCACATCAATTCATATATTCAGGAATCATATTTCTTTAAGCCATTAATATGATGGTTAAGAATGACTGATTCTCAAGTATTAAACCATTCTTACATTTCTGTGTGAAACACAAATTCATTGTAATACATAATTTTCTATATTTGCTGCGTTAAAATCTTGTTAGTTTTTTCTAACAATATCTGTCAGAGAAACTGGTTTTAATTTTTTTCTTGTAATGTCTTTGCTTGAATTTTTATCAAAGTAATGCTGTCTCCATAACATTTATTATTATTTACTTTTATTTTTTGGAAGTAGTGCATATTTCCCAACATAAATTTGTTAAATTTTTGGTAGAGTCAACCTGAAATAATATATTGATCAGAAATCTTTTTTTTTTAAATTGTAGGTTAGAGCAACTGATTCAGGACCCCTCTTGTTTCTCAGGAGCTATTCTTATTTTTTTTTATTCCCTTTTCCCAATAAATTTTCTTATTCTTTACCTCTGTTGATCTTCAGAACTTGTCAGACTCTGGGGAATATGAACTCTGTGTACTGGATAACTAGTAGGTTGGGAGTTACACTGATTTCCCCTATATCATTTAGAGATTCTATATTATTTGGAGGTTCCACCAACATAACTGGAGGGAGACTCAAAGCTTTACACCTATCCAAGACAAAAACACCTGGTCTTTAGATCCAGGACATTTAGATAGATACTCTGTTGTGTATCTCTGCTGATTGCAGTCATGACCCCCTTCACCAGAAGCAGCCAGAATGATCTTCACCCTTTCTCACCTTTTGGCATTTAGGGGTACCTCTTCAGAGAAGGTACTCTATTCAGCTAAATTAGGCAGACATATTATAGGCAGTCACATGGGGCAAGACCCTTAAGAAATTCAGTAAAGAAAATGAAAACACATCAAAACAGTGACTGGAGTTTCATCTGAAATGTAATGGCCATATTTTTGTATCTCTCTGAAGGGAGACTTGAGATTATTGATACCAGCCTTTCAAAATGGCTCAAGTAAATAAACCATTATCTCAGTGGGGGGTCATCTTTTCTCATCCACTAAAACTAAAACCAAGAGGACTAAGACCAAGACTACTAATTCTAAAACTAAAGACAAGGCTAAGACTATAAATTAATGATCAAGGTTAACAATGTCCTCTATGTACACTTGTTACATGACCTGCTTCCCCTTTGCAGAAATATTACCTAAACATTGATGAGTCAAGCACAGGGGCCAGGGGTTCCACCCTGGCACCACATTCTGTACCACCTCCACGAGCAGGCACACTGAACCAGCAATGGAATGTGGTCATGGTGGCACACGCCTGTTATCCCAGAACTAGGGAGGCTGAAAACAGGAGGATTACTACATGTCTAAACTGCGGAGTGAGATCCTGTACAAAAAAAAAAAGAAGGAAAAAAAGAAAGAAAGAAAGAAATATTATCTATTATCTAAGCAGCTATACTTATAATCTTATTATTGATCATAGCTTTAACCAGTGTTGTACCCACTTCATGATTTTGCTTTATGAAATTTCCTTTGAGAAGTGAGTTCATCAGTGATGCATTTGGGACTTATTCTGCTTCTCAGAAACTATTCTTATTCCTTATTCCTGTTACCAATAAACTTCCTACTCCATTCTTGAGCAAAATAATACAAATTAAATTTCTTTAAGAGTTCTAATGTTATTCAAGTTAGGCAAGTTTTGTTAGTAGTTTTTGAGGAATTAGTCTGTTTCATCAAAAGTTATGAATTTACATGCAGATATGCTTGTTATATTCTCTTGTTATATTAATCACAGTTGCAAAGTATAGAGCTATTTTTATCATAATATTGATAATGTGTCTACTCTCCTTTATCAGTCTTGTTAGTCATTTTATTGCTTTAATAAAACTTAATACTGTTTTCATTGATTTTTCCTATTCATGTTTTGTTTCTAATTTATTAATTTCTATTCTAATATTTTTAAAAAATACCTTGCCTTTGTTTTATTTAGGTTTATTTATTGCTTTTTATTTTCTGAAAGTGAAATTTTAGATGATTTTAAGCACTTTTTTGCTAATACAAATATGTAATGCTATTAGCATCCCTTTAAGTACTGCTTTAGCCTCATCATGCATTTTCTTTCTATTCAAAACACTTTCTAATGCCTTTTACGACTTTATTTGATCTGTGATTTATTTACTAGAGTAGTTTCAGTTTATAAATGTGCAGAGATGTTCTTGTTATTTCCATGTTACTCATCCTACTTTATATTCATTTTATTTAGATGAGTTACATTACAATTAATT
Organism: Myocastor coypus; assembly: GCA_004027025.1. Taxonomy (NCBI): domain Eukaryota; kingdom Metazoa; phylum Chordata; class Mammalia; order Rodentia; family Myocastoridae; genus Myocastor; species Myocastor coypus. Next base: position 270,355 of record PVJA010000033.1, on the reverse strand, counting down.
TTAATTATTTCATGTGTGTTAAATACCCCGCAACTCTCATTCCTCCAGGGTGAGATCTTTTTTGTTGAATATTCCAAGAACCCCTGCAACAAGTCTATCTGTTCCTGTTTTAGGGTATAATATTCTGTAAAGTTCAACTAGAGCCCATTACTTGATGATAACATTTATTCATTCCATATGTTGGTTGATTTTCTGTCTTCTGCTTCCATAGATTACTATGAGAACAGCATTGCAATTTATAAACTATCATTATGGGTTTATCTAATTTATTTTTGAAAGCTTTTCAATTCATAGATTCTGATGTCGTTAGCTGTATATACGTAGAGGAATGTTATCTTGGCGGACAAATGAATATTTTCAGTATTATTCAATGTTCCTCTCTGTCCCTGCTGTTCTTCTTTGTCCTCAGATCTAATTTTTTCTTATATTAATGCTATCATCCAAGCTTTGTTTTAGTTAGTTATTGCCTGTATACCTTTTTATATTCTTTTATTTTTAACTGTCTCTACCCTTATATATCAAATGAGTTTATTGTAGGCGATATGGTGTTTAGTCATTGTTTTTATTGACTTTTAAAAATCTAAACTGTACTTGAGCTTTAGCCATTCACATTAAATGTTTTTATCTCTTTAGATTTAGTATATTATTAATTTTGTTGATTTATTTCTACTTTTTCACTTCTCCTTTTTTTTACTTACCCTGAATATTTTATAGTGTGTTCCACTTTAATTTATATTGTATTTTAACAATATCCTGTTGTATAGATATTTTAGTGGTTTCTGTGAGGTTATGGTATACATACTTAAATTTGCACAGTCTGCGTAGTGATTTTTTTTTTAACCTTACAGGGTTACTCTGATACCAGAACAGACTACAGCCATCCCATGATTCAGTTAGGGCCCAAAAACTTGACTCCAATCTATGTCTATGTTTATAGCTGGGCATTTACAGACAGGTAGAGAGAGGACTGCAGTTCTCATTTTCACAGTATGTTAGCTTGATTTTCCCAGGGTGACTGGTGTTTGGGGGCAGAGAGAACTGGAATGTTTGAAGATACTATAAGGGTCACTCTTGGGGCTTTTTAAATTATCCCTTTACTCATTGTTAGGCACTCAATAATTAGTTCCCTAGACTAATTTAAATAGTCACATTCCAGAGTAAGTCACTTTATGAGTAGCCTATTATTTATGGTTCTAGTCCTGGGACCCACGCTGCTAGTAAGAAACTAGTTTTAAATTTTGAATTTTTCTAAGACCTCTTCATAGCTGAGAAAAGTTCCACCTATTTCCTTGAAGCTTACAGGTGAATAAATAAAAAGCATTGGGAGAATCTGCCAAATTGTGATATCTTGTAACTATCTATGCTTACTTAATATCTTTAATCAAATACACATAAATTTAATAACCATATTTATAATATCCTTTAGAAATACTTTAACTATTTTAATGTCAGATTTTTCATGAATGTAAAACTTAAAACAAACAGCACTGTGGCCTGTCCCTTCTAATACACCAGAGAAAGTAATTGGGATATCATTTAATGTTTCCAAAACCTACCAGTAAGACTCACAAATCCATGAATCTGTAAGTTAGCAGTAAGTCCTGCCTTGGTGTTCTGATGGAGCACAGGATGTGAGAGCTAGTTGCTAAGCAACACAGCTCCTCCAGTGTGCATGAGAACCCAGGATGCTTATCTGCCCCTTTTGGTTGCTCATGACATTTGAGTTGAAGCTCAGTAACCAATTGGGACCTGGCAACTGACCAGACATTGAGTGGTATTTATTGAGTGGCCCATTCTTCACTGGACCTGCAGATAGAAGAGAAAGGAAAGGGCAGCCATTAAGGCTAGCGGTCTCAGCTGGTGACATTCATGATGCTGTGGCAACCTATCTTGCACTCTCTTCCATTTCATTTAATCATACACGTTAATTTCTTTTAGCTGCTTGAAGGTAATGTTTATGAGTGAAATTTTGGTATCTAACTGATTATATTTTTCTGACAAATAGTTTGTGAAAACAGTGCACTCTGGATCAAATATTTGAATAGAGTTTCTTATTAGTTTTGGGAAAACAAAAGCTCAGAGCCCAATAATTTCCCTGTACCAACTGCAAAACCTTATGCTCCACAAACTCCTCCTGACTTAAGCACAGGCTTCATAGTATTTTCCTTGCTTCCTTGCTTCTGCTTTCTTCTCTTCCTTGTTTGATCTCCTAATTGTCTGTAGTTATTTTTTAAACTATTTGAGATTATTTTTGGATAAAAACAGGTGACATTTTAAGAAGGAAAGAAATAAAAAAGAGGGGAATCAATGTAATCTTTGTGAGAAAGTCTTTTTGTAGTAAGGATGCATCTGGAAAAAACTGTAGGTTTTTTTCTATTATTATAGAATAGAAATAGGACAGGCGTTGGACTGTAGCAACTGGAAAGGTTGCTCTGTGATCACAGGGCATCCATCACTACAATGAGGGCCATGTGGCAAGTATTTAAGTGAGTTTTTAATGAAGTTTAAATATGTGCCCATTTGTCTATTACTTAAGATTCACTTTTAGATGCAGGGACCAGGATTCAGTTCCAGGGGTATCATATCAGCCCGGCCCCACCCCAGGAGCCACTAAGATGGTGCTTGAAACTGGGCATGGTGTCACATACCTGTAATCCCAGGGATTGTGAGGCTGAAAATAGGAGGATCACTACGAGTGCAATCTGTGTAGTGAGACCCTGTAGACCATGTGTTCAGTACTTAAAAAAATTCACTTTTAAGGAGCATAAATGTAGAAAAAGATGAACTCTTCTTCTAATGATTTTCTCTGGTAAGAAATACTATCTGTAAGTGATATTTAACAATCCATAATGAAATTTTTCTAATTCCTACAATGGCCTCCTTCATATATCATCCTACCCCTCTATACACTAAATAACCTAATGTACCTATGATCAATGTGCTCCCACAAAACTCTATAAATAAAATATGAAGTGCAGTATTTAATAACTTTTTGATACTCCATTAATTAAAACTAGAGTATATAATAAATGAGTATTAATCTGAAAATCCTTTCTCAGCTATTGTAGTAGGTAATGTAGGCCTTACAGATTCCACAACAACGTTAATATTTCCTCATTCCTTATGATTATAGATGCCATTTGGCTTTGTGTACAAAGAGCAAGTGCTTTTATTCTATTTTGTTTATTCCACATATCAAATTACCAAGAGTGGTCCCTACATCAGTCCTTCCCCTCTGTTCTGTTCTAGAATCAGTTGTTAATAGTTTTGTAAGGATGTCTCTAAATTGTAAATTGGCCTTGGAAGGCCAACACATACTTTGTTATCCTGGAAAAACATTATAGGATGCTCAGAGAGTCTAGCATTTTCATTCTGTGACATCTTATTGGATTTCTTCTACTTACTTCTTTGAAAAGAAAGTAGTCCATAGTAATCAGACATTTCACTCTTCTTTTTCAGCACCAACCACAGAGGCTATGTATATTTGTTATATTTCCACTATGAACAGTTCCATTAGTTCCTACTGATCACAGCTCACTGATGACTGCTCTCTAGTGTCTTCTTTTTAATATGTCTCCAGCAATTAAAGAAAGTAGCAATCTACCTGTCATTAGACATCACAGAGTAAATAGGTCTGAAAAATCAAAGAGGGTCAAAATAATATTAGGATAGAAACAGATCCAGGGGAAACAACACATGGCAAACCTGATCTTCAACTTGGGCATTGAAGATGCCCTAAGAGAAATACAGACTTAGTCTTTTCAAACTGCAGGGCAGGCATTGGACTATTTTGAAACCAACTTGGTTATTTGTTGTTGTTCATGTATTCTTAGTAAGTTCAAGTATTTTTAGTAAGATGCCAGTAATTCACATGTTTTATATTTTATTTTAACAGGCTTCAAGAAATGAAGGTAAGATTTTCCCATGCAGACTTTTCTTCCTCTGGCAAATAAGCTCTGGACTAATGGGACAAAAGGAGAAGTTCATTACCAATTCATCATTCATAGAAAATCACAGAGAAGACATGAAATTATTTCATATATGATCAGAGGTTCTGAGAGATTGTTTAACAGCCAGAAAAGCCTACTGATTGAATACCTCTGATCCCCATACCTTTGACAACGGCATTTTGAGAGTACAGACTATCGCTAAAAAATTAGATTGTGGTGAAAGTGGGAGCTATATTACACAAACATTTGTGCAGACTTGTACACTCCTTCTTCACATCCTCTACACACATGATACAGAGGAGTTCAGCAGAGAAAACAAAAATCTTTCAGCTTCTGGGTTGAATTTTCTCTGTGAGCTTCTGAGAAGGAATGGCAGTACCGTGAGAAATTTAATAACTACATAATTATATCTCATGAGCTTCTGCAGGAGGCAGCGTTTGACAGCAAATGTGATTTGGCCATGTGACTCAAGCTATCCTACTATTTAGATTAGCACTAAAAAATGTAAGAAGACTTACAGGAACAACTGTATATAAATGTTAGTAGTGGGAAGAGAAAATTGCAAGTTCTATGATAATTTCATGGACTTTCTACTTTTTTATTTTTACAGATTTGATTAGTAATAATAAATTACATATCCAAAGGAATTTATAGTTCCTCCCACAGTACCTAATTTGATACTCATAATTCTGTGAGAGCAGGTATTATTACTGCAATTTTACAGACGAAGTGAAACAGAGTAATTTAAGAGACTTAATAATGATAAAATTGTAGAGCAGGAAAGAAGCTTAAAGATCATCATTTAGCTTCTAAAAGATATTTTTTCTTTTCTCTTTCTCTGTCTCTAGTTGGTCAAGAAAAGTAGTTTTTAACAGCATGTTTATGTTAAAAGCTTACCTTATAAAATGGGTTAAAGCTCTATTTTATTCACTTGTATTCAAATTTATAACATTTTTAAAATAGAAAATAAATGTGAGAACAGTGAGGCTGCTTTAACAAACCCAAAATTTTAAGTTGGTTATGAATATCAGTAGGTTATTTTTTTCATAAAATTTTCATTTACTTCTTTTATTTATGCATAAATTGCATGTATTGCCTGTTTCATCTTTATTTCTGTAATGCATAGTGGTATATTAAAGAAAACTGCCATTTGCGTTCATTAAACCTGTAGGTAGTAACCTACTTTTTAAAATACACTGCCTCAGAGTGTCAATAAATTAAAATAATCCCAAATTCAAAATATCCAGAACTGAAAAACTATTTTAAAATTGAATTGGTAACACTCTCCTACTCTGTCTCTATCATAACCATAAAAGCCACATGGAAAATATCTCCAGTGTCCCATACAATTTAATAATCTTGCATAATTGGATATTGTCACAACACAGAAATTCATCCACTTCTGTCGCACAAATTGCTATGACGCTGTGAAAAGATCATTCAACAAACAAATTTGACTCCAACCTCTCTCAGCAATTAAACATCCATGCTGCGGCTGACAAGAAAAAAATGGCCAACTGAGTATGTCTCCATATATGCTGTTGCCTAGATTTCCACTAAAAGAATAAGAGAATATTTTTTATGCTAAATAATTCCTCCAGGACAAAGAGAATGAGTGAGAAGGTAAAGGCTGTTAGGTTCTGAGAAAAGAGAAAACTGGGGATTAATAACTGACACTGCAACAAATGACAACAAAACGTGACCTACTCATTTCTGCGGAGAGAAACAGCATTGAAATCCACCTCACCTTTCCACAGTGATGCTGGTATGTAGGTGCATAGGGTGAAGTGGAAAGTGATAGAAGATTTAAGGTGGAATACAGAAGGCCTGGCTGAATGTCTAGGCAAGGAATGGTCACATGGCCAGACCTGTTATTTATTTATTTATTTATTTGTTTGTTTGTTTATTTATTTATTTATTTATATGTATTTGGTTGTTACAGGGTCTCACGACATAGCTCAGACTTGCGATCCTCCTGCTTTCAGCCTCCCCAGCACTGGGATTGCAGGCAAATGCCACTAAGCCTGGACTAAGAGGGGCTCAGCCCGCCCTGGGTAAGGAGTGGGTGCAGCATGTGGCGCCAAGGATGGAACCACCATCCCTCAGCCTGCCTAAACGTGTCTAAGCAGGCCCCTATTTTCTTTTTAGGTTTTCAGATACACTGCTTCTTTTCTTTTAATTTAAGTTTATTGGTACAATTTAGGTATACCTAATGGCCACATTCCTTATAGGAAATTTGCAGCTGTTAATGCCACAGCTTCTTTGCTCTTTTTCCCCTCATTGCCATCCCTCCTTTTCAACCACCTCCTTCCCAAAACTCAGTTTTTATTTTATCCTTCTTCTCTTATTTTTTCTTTTTCTTCCTTCCTTTTCCTTCTCTGCTTCCTATTTCCCTTTTTCTTTTAAACAGTTTCTTATTTTACAATATCTGTACACAGTACACTGTACACTGTACACTGATGTTCTTATTTACATTTTCAGTACTCATGCCAGAGAGGTAGCACGATATTTACACATTCCTTGTCAGGCCAGGGACAAGCACATTTTGGGCCCTGTAACCAGCTATAAGTTTATTCTCTGGAAAAATTGACTTGGCAGCAAGCTGAATGTGAGTATATCCAGTGGTGTGGGCATTTTTATACAGGGTGGCCAGGATCATTCTTTGGAACAGCTGAATCTTTGCAGAACAGACCCACAGAAAATGACATCTATATGCCTTCCTGAAAATGCAAGTCCTTGTTTTAAGCACTTTAGACCACAGTTCCCCCACAAGCTCTATCCTTTTGTGCAGGCTCTTCTAGCCATCTTCTTATTGCTTTATTTCTTATTCTGAATGACAGTTAAGATTGTCACAGAATAAGACTCCAACAAAAAAGACAGAAACCAGGATAACCAAACACTACAAAAGATTCAAGAAACAAAACAAAGTTGTTGGTGAGGTGTGCCTATAATTTTAGCAGTCTGGGAGGCTGAGGCAGGAGATTACTAAATACCAGCATAGACTGGGAAATGTAGTGATTTAGCAAGACTCTGACTGACTCAAAATTTAAAAAGGGAAAACTAGAGCAAAGGTTCTGGGTTGCATCCATAGAATGGGTGTGGGGAGAAACAGGGACAATTGAGGGAATAAAAGAAAACTCTAGATATGCCAATACCAGAATAGTAAAAGAAATAATATCCGTGTTTCATAAAAATCAAGGACAAAATACTCAGATAAAATTATCTGTAGTCGTTTTCACATACATTGGGAAAACAGTCCAGAAGGCCTAAGAAAAGCAAGCAACAAAGGCCAAAGAAAATGCTAACCTCAGAGTAAAATTAAGTTAGAGGAAGAGAAAAAGGAAGGTATTAAGAGTAGGGGTGGGAGACGGATCCAAAGGACCAGAGGAAGAGAATGAAGAGCCATCCAGGAAATGGAAGTAGGATGTAGGATGATGCTTACCTCAACAGAAATAGCATTTGCAACTCATAACAAATCAAATTCTTTAACCACATTTGAAATAAAGTGGTAATATAACTTCTTAGTGGATGAAGATAGTTAGAGAGGAAAGATTTTACCCTATATATAATTCATCCAAAGAAACCAGTGAGTGATGTCTAAAATAGGGATAGGACAGAGAATCATAGTTTACACACGTACACTGAGACCAAGCCTGGCATAGAGTGGAACGTGGAGTACTCCATACTTCTTAGACTGTTTTTGTGCTGTTCCCTCTCTTTCAAAAACTACACCTCTGTATTACTTAAATATCCAAGAAACAAATATATAAACCAGTTTTAGAGATAAAGGCCAGCATGGAACTGGTAGAGAGATGCCAAATTTGTTCTCTGTTTTAGAGAGATTTACATAATTTGAAAATATTATGAAACAAGGTATTTGAAAATGTTTGAAAAAAATGAAAAATAAAGTCAATGGGAACTTTTGAAATTAGTATAATCAATTTGATTTTAATTATTGTCATCATCATGATTGTTATTTTACTTTTTGGGAGAAGGTCTTGCTAGATTCCAGACTGGCCTCAAACTTGCAGTATTTCTGCTTCCACTTCTGAGTGCTAGGACTACAGATGTGCCTCAGCATACCTGGCTAGAACCTGGCTCCTTTGGGTTCTTTTCTAACAATATTCCTCCATTATTAGGAGAGGCACGTGGTCATTTAGTTGTTCCCACAGTGAGATGGAAAATGTCAAAGTGTTCCCTGGCCCACTGTACTTGTGATTATAGATTAACACTGTACCATCTGCATTAAACTAACTCTGAGGGAAATGCAATGGTCCTCAAAAGTCATGTTGCGGGGAAATACTTTGTACCTGACCGTGATCAGTTCTGTATGAGCTCTGGGGTCCCAAATGTAAAATACACATACTATGTTAAAGTACAACTATGTGTGTAGAAAAAGCCTGGCTGTGGGCTAGGAATACGGGTTAGCAGCATAAGTGCCTGCCTGGCAAGCATAAGGTCTGAGTTCAGTCACCAGTACTGAAAAAGAAACTCCTGCCTATTAGTAGGTGTAATGCTTTTATCACTGCTGAATTATTTAATTACTGGCTAACAGGGAACCAGGACCCTGAGAACAGGAAATAAATGATGTCTAAACATTGTCCTGAAGAAAGGTCTTGTTTAAATAGTAAGAACTAGATTAATCACTGAATGAATGCAGTGATTGTGGTTGGACATTTGATGGAAATCAGGTTGCTGCACAGCAAAGAGAAAAGGGATTCAAAACTGAACGTGGAACCCAAGGTTATCTTTAAGCACTTTATAATATTTACTAAGAGTTGCTCTTAGTAGCTGATTCAAAACAATTTTTATAAATCTATATTTTAAGATTAAATATGCAAGTATAATGCTCCAGTGCCAAAATTATGCTCAACCCAGCCTGATGTCAGACATGCTCTCCCCAAGAGGCAAAACGCTGCTCCAAGGCTGTCCTCTGAAGCATTATCCATCATTATAGGTTTTCTGAACTTGCAGTAAATTGTGTCATTCCCAAAAGCAAATTGAACATTTTCCTGGAGAAGGGGAAGAGTTGACACTAATAATGAGCTATAATGTTCCAAGAAAACGCATTTAAACTTTTTTGAGAGGATGATTTTTGGTAAACAATAGAAAATAATAGAAGAGATTTAAAGTGGGGCCAAAAGTGATAAATTATTAACATGTATTCTACATTATCCAAGTACAAGGAGAGCAAATTCACAAGTTTCTTTTTTTTTTTTTTTTTTTGTGGAACCAGGGTTCGAACTCATGACCTTGCACTTGCCCAGCAGGCACTTGTGCCTCGGAGCTATCTCCCCAGCCCCTACAAGTTTCTTTTTTTTTTTAAATTATTTATTTATTTATTTATTTTTTTTCTTGTTTCAGAACCTTTGTTTGTTTATTCGCTCATTTTTATGGCCGGCTCAGCCCGCTCTGAGGGCAGGTCTGGCACAACATGTGGTGCCTGGGATGGAACCGCGGTCTCTGAAGCCGCCCAAGCTTTCCCAAGCAGGCGCTTTAGACCACTGAGCCATCCCTCTGAGCCCCTACAAGTTTCTAACATAGTATGCAGTTTTGCATGTAGACCTAACTGAGAGGTGCTCCCAAATCCCAAGCTGATATCCCATCCCAAGTGCTGGATCACAGGTTCACCTGGGATCAGGAGTTCCACCTTTGCCTCTCCTGGGCTTTCTAACTGCCTGTGTGACACTGCACAGATCAGTTAGTGTAGATGTTTGTATTCTCTGCCGTATGTGCTTGTCCTTGGAGAGATGAGAAAGGAAAACTAGGCTAGATTATGGATGATAATTTGTACTCTCTAGTTAATGAAGTGATGACATGCTTTAGCCTTCAGATATATTAACATTTGTTAGGGTTGATACAATTGGTGGTTTTGGGCATTTGAAACCTCTCTATGTTGATAAATTAATGAACAATGTATCTGTTTCTACTCCTAATTTTGCAGTGACAAAACTATACCTAGAGAATACAACCATGATAGTGTTACTTTGTTAAATGCTCCCACTCCGTAGGCTGCAGGACTACTATTTAATCCATTACCTCTTAATTATACCTTTGTAAATTCTGTGCAAGTTTTAATATATCTAGGTCTGTCTTGCCTGTATCTCTATCTAAATTTAGGCTTAGAAGAACAGAGATGACAGGTTATTACATTTCTCAAGCATCCAAACACTTGCTCATTTATGAACTAAATACAGATGCATGGGTAGAATTCAGAAGCCAAATCATTTATGTGGGAAAGACCTGGTATTACTGGACAATAGAGAGACTTGATAAATTTGGAAAAGAAACTTAAATTATATAGTGGTACAAAATAGTACAGTGCTTTTTCAAGACCCTGCCCTCACTACCCAGTAGTAGCACTGAAAAAGTGAACATTAATCTCATTTTCTAACCCATTTTATTGTGAACCTGTATTCCAAGGTTCTGGGGTCCAGGAAGTTCTGTCAGTTGACATAGCTCATGGTGGTTAGTACCAAATGCCACAAGCAGATCTACTGTCTTAAATGTTAACTTTAACATGGACTGATTGTCTTTAATGCTAACTAATTTGTCCATAGTTTTAAGCAGCAAGAGAGAAGATAAGGTAGAACCAGGGTATATGTTTCATTGGCACCATATTTCACTGAATCAAAGAAGTCACTGCATATCAGAGGTGCCAAATTGTGAAGAAATCAAAAGCTTCTCTGAAGTGTTGGAACACAGTATACAGAAACTCAAAATAAGTTCTTGTTTTAGCAACACATATTCTTTTTTTTTTTTTTTTTTTTTTTTTTTTTTTTTTTTTTTTTTTTTTTTTTTTTTTTTTTTTTTTTTTTTTGGCTTTTTGGCTTTTTGAGACAAGGTCTTGCTATGCAGTTCAGGCTGGCCTTGAGCTCACTTCTGTAGCCCAGACTGGTCTCAAACTCACACCAATCCTCCTGCCTCAGCCTCCTGAGTGCTGGGATTACAGGTATGCACCAACACGCCCAGCTGTGGTATATATTCTAAAAACTCAAAAGAAAATAAAAGAGGGACGTTAATGTAGCTCATGGTGAAGGCCCTCGGTGTTCTTCAGAAATAAAAGTCAACACTAAGATGTGGCTATTGGGTCGTTTCAAATTCTTCGAGATGGAGGACTCCCTTCTGAATTATTTTAGTGATGGCCCAAGCTGATACCATTTTAAGATTTCTCTGCTGTGACAAATCTCATTTCAATTTCAAAATGCCTAGTGATTACACAGTACTATTTACATGGTGCCCCTTTTAGCTTTTAGGTCACTTATATTTTGTCAATCAGTCCTACAGTGTTATTTATTTATCTACCACTTAATAACCATGCAGCAGAGAATAATTTCTCTGGCCTAGCATGGTAATTTGTACTATAATTTCACCCCTGCTGCTGTAAACTTGAATTCAGCCACAGCTATGATTGCTAAAATTAAGATTTCTAGGTCATTTTTCAGCTTCTCTGCTTCCTGTCTTTCATCATTTCATTCCGCCCTATCTTCCTAGGAGAACTATGGCTCATCACACATGTGAGCAAAGGAACATAGCAGTATTTTCTTCCTACATGTACTGCATATTTGACAAAGCAGGTAATTTTGAAGTGCTTATGTACACTTGAATGGAATGCTGCAGTCCTATACACCTGGTTAAACTCAGGCAAATGTGAAAGGGGATATTTTTAGAATAGTAAGTTACTTCTAGAAATTCCTGCATGAATACAAACCTAATGAGATGGGTGCTTGGGCACACGTTTGTAATCCCAGTAAAAGGGAGGCCAAAGCAGAGGCAGCAAGCTTGCACGCTTGCATCCACCTGAGTATCTGAGGGAGGACCTGTCTTAAAATGTAAGTGAAGGAATAAATGGATAGATGTGTGAATGAATGAATGAATTTGGAATAGGGACTTAGCTCAGCAGTAGTAAGCATTACTTTATTTGATGCCTAATACCACCAAAAAGGGAAGGATAAAAAGGGAAAATTAATATAATTAGCTTTAAAAACTGAATGTATCCCCAGCACCACATGCTGCACCAGCCCCATCCCCCAGGGCAGGCTGAGCAAGCCATAACATAAATAAATAAAGTTTAAATAAAAACAAAGTGTTATCGGATAGCTTGTTTCTAAGAAAGTGACTTGCCAACAAAACATGACTGAGTTGGGGTTACTTCCCTCCCCTTTTGGAATTAGATTCCTGATTCTTCTCATCTTGAACAAAGAATTTGACTAAATGAGCAAAAGAGAGTGGTAAATTTGTTTGAGAAAGTAAGAGTAGGGAAGAGTGAGCTTGGGCTGAGAAATGAGAAAAGAAGGTAAGAACAAAGATAAAAGTACCCATTGCATCTGCGACTCAAAGTGTGATCTATCGTGGGAAGCCAGGGTCAGGGAAGCCACTGTCTAAATTTTGAAGAAAGCCGTCAAGACTTCTACATACAGGTCATGGGAGGTGGTGCTTGGATACCAGCCCAGGCCATCAGGTCTAGGACATTCTAGTAAAAACCTGCCAGGGTTCTCAGGAGAAGCCCACATACAGGTCTTTGGGACTTCTGGGAATGTGTCTCAGATCTTGTCATTAACAGGTCATGCCTCCATCCCCAGCCAGGTTTGGCCACAATCTAATCTTCAATCTCAAAAGAAATTTTGAATTCCACTTCTCTTAAATTATCCAGTATGTTCAGTGATAATCTATGATCATAGATTTCTCCTAAGCCTCTGAGGTCTTTGTTTCTACCATTTTGAGCTTTTAGTTGGTAGGAACAGATTTATTATAAGTGAACTTTACTAATCAAAAATACAAGAATCTTATCTGTAAAATAATTGAAAATAAAGATTTTTTTCCTATTCAAATCACAATTGCAATTTTAATGAATGTCTTTATTGCAGTTCCTCATCTCACAGTGAATCAAAGTTTTTAGATTTTTCTGATGCTTACCACAGAGACGTGGACAACAAAACTGTGACACATTGCTTTTTATAAGATGCAGATGTTAGGCATCTCAATAGCTACTTTACAGAGTAGCCCACAAAGAGGAGGTGCAGTGGAGTGAGATAGTCTAAATTTGAAGCCTACTTTTAATACCTCCTGGTTGGATTTGGAGTAATCATTCACAATTTCTACTATCTCTGCTTTCTCATCTAAATCAGAGGAAAAGTAATATCCTTCTCTTAAATATATCATGGACATATATGAAATACATAAAATCTTCATATTCCTTAACTGTGTAGCCAGAATGCAATAAATGCTAGTATTCTTCTCCTTAGGTAAGAAGGACTGCTGAACAAACTGTAAAAGTTTATGTGAATGTAGGACAATTTTATTAATATTGTGATGCTTCAGGTTTCATATTTTTACAAAGGAGTTTTAGAGAGCAAAAAATAAATTTAGTACACAATAAAAGCCATCTCACCATGTTTCGAGCTTGTTGTCACTTATTAGAACAGATATGACATGGCAAACAAAGAAGTTTGCTATATCAAAGTAATTCTCTTTTTTCTTTGTTTTCTAACATCAGAAATATCCCTTTGAAAATTTGTAATCATGGTAGAAAAAGAAATACCCAATTCAAAGCTCTTCTTTTTCTCAAACAAAAATGAAGATTTTTGTTTTTTAGAAATCAAGAGAAAGAGCTGCAGTTTTCTTATCCATCTTGTGGATGCTCTTGTCCTGGGCGAGCCCTTCTTGAAGCAGACATGGAAGTTGTGTTTGCAAATACTACTCATATTTTTATTTTCCACCCTCACATCCTTACAAGGTCTTTATTGTGTGCATTTCACAGGTCAGGATAGGCTACCTTTTCTTTTCAGTATCTTTCTTGGTTCCATCATATTGACTTTTGCAATCACAAATCCAGGACTTGTAATTCTTATGATTTCTAAGCTGGATCATCTTAAACTTCTCATTCCTTTAGAATCAAAGAAAGTGGCAAAGTCTATAGCCATATTTATTTTTATTTTACATACATTTTATCTGCTTATAAAATATACACTTCAAAACAGTATTTTTATTATATTGGCTTGCTCAGTGGCAACTGATGACAGCATTTTGCAAGGGGATGACACACACAGTCTTTCTCTTACACCCTGCCTATTTTCTCCACATAGTATCTTTATTACTTTAAGTATCTGGCTTTTAGTACTGAATTTGGTTTCATTTTCATATAGGATTGCAAATATAAACACAGATTTAAACTCAGAAAATTAGACTGCTCTTCATTTGACTTATGAATTTATAACTCTAATAAAATAATAGACTTTTAAAATATGCAAACACTTAATTCAACACTATCTTTTAAATAGAAAAAGAAAACATATTCTGTGGCAAGGTGTGCCTTGTATGTATAAGGCATTTTTCTCTGCATGACTGTAGTAATATGCATGGCACATAATGCCTCATCCCTTACCACTGTGAAATTTCCATGAATTCCAAGCATTACAAAGATAAGTTAGGATCATATGACACTAAGCATTATACAGAATCAAAATATATTATCACTTGTTTGGGCTTATTATCACTTATTAGAACATGTATAGGGTATGTCAGCTCTCAATCTAGGGAGTCCCAGTCATCATATTGAGCCCTAATAAAAGAAATCTATGAAGATAGAGGAAATGTTTGGGGAAGAACTTCCCTTTAAAAAAGTCCTCACTATTCTTACAGATTTTGTAATATGTGAAACAGAGACTGGAACACTCATGAAAATATATACAACTAGTACAAAGATCACCTCTCTCAATTGACTAATATATTTCAGTTTATGAAACTGTATGATTTCTACAAATTAAAAAACTGAGTTAAATAAAACTAAGTTTTCTGTATCTGAGATATGTGTCATGTATTTTTTTTTCCAACTTTGTTAATGTGCATACGATCCATGAAGCATGGTCTTAATATAAGAACACATGAAACTGCCGCCTGACATCAGAAACTAAAGCAACACACCGTAGGTTTTATGGGACATTTCTGAAACCAGTCCCTGCCTCCATCTCAGAGATAATTCTGAATTAATGTTTTATTTCCATTTTATTATATATATTCACAAATGATTGCTGGTATATATTTGGTTATTTTTTTTGTTTTAGAATTTAATAAAAATTCCATATGTATTTTTAGCACCTTATTCCACTCAAGACTGTTTCTAAAATTTATTGAAATCAATTAATATGTCTATAGATCACTGAGTTTTGCTATGCACAGTATTTCATTAAATGACTACATCACAATCTATCCATGCTTCCACCAAGGGGCATTTAGTTGTTAATAGACTTTTTCTTATCAGGTTCTTCTATAAATAATGTCTTAATTGTCTCCAAGCACAAGCTCACAGGAATTTCTTATGGATATTTATTTAGTAGTGGGTCCATTAGGATGATAGAGTGTTTTAGCTTGGGTTCTGCAAACTCCACATCCTAAGACAAAGATTTGGGTGCATGAGTTTATATAGGAGGTTATCGTAGGGAGGTCAGTAACAGAAGGCAGGTGTGGGTCAGTGAAAGAAGGGATTCCGAGAAGTGGTGGCTCCATGAGCCCTTACTGCTGTGGGCAACTGCAGCCGATTCCACTGGGAATCTTCAGGGACCGTTTAAGCTATCTCAAGGTTCCTACTTCCTCCAAGGGGAAGGAGAAATTTGTTTATTAACCACTTCCTACCCTCCTATGCTTGGGGGGGGGTGGTGGTTAATGCGCTGATATTTCCAGCCTGCCCCGAATTCAAGCTGACCATGTCCTGGCAGGTGCGTAGGAAGCCTTACGCATCGACAAGCTATTTCCTCTAACCTCTATCTTCCAGATTTGGTGCCAGGATTAAAGTAAGATCACTGAGAATCTTTAGTACATGAGGAAGAGATACCTTTAACATTGGAAGATAATGATGCGTTGTCTTTATTTTATTTTATTTTATTTTATTTTATTTTATTTTATTTTATTTTATTTTATTTTATTTTATTTTATTTTATTTTATTTTATTTTTGAGCTAGGAGCTTCCAATGTGGTTCACATTGTTTTGAACTCACTGTGTAGCTCAGGCTGGCCTCCAACAGACAACAGTCTTCCTGGATTAGCCTCCCGAATGCTGTGGTTGCACCACGACATCTAGATAAATTGATTTCAAAGCAGTTTGGTCAGTTTAAATTCCTCTTAAGAGTGGATAAGGACCCTACCTACCGCGCCGGCCAGGCTCTCAAGCGTGCTGAGCTGGCGATATAGTCTGGGCCTGGTGGCACGCACCTGTAATCCCAGCACTTGGGAAGTGCAAGCAGGAGGATCACTATGAGTCAGTAGCGAGACCCTGTGCAAAAGTAGAAAGAGAGAGAGAGAGAGAGAAAGAGAGAGAGAGAGAGAGAGAGAGAGAGAGAGAGAGAGAGAGAGAGAGAAGAAGAAGGAGGGAGGGAAGGAAGAAAGAAAGAAAGAAAGAAAGAAAGAAAGAAAGAAAGAAAGAAAGAAAGAAAGAAAGAGGCAAAAAAAAATGAGTGGATAAGGAGGGGCCAGGGAGGGAGATAGCTCAGAGGCACAGTACCTTCCTGACAAGTGCAAGGTCTTGAGTTCGATCCCCAGTTCTCCCAAAAAAAAAGTGGATAAGGAATCTTCTTGCCTGCCATCCCCATTTTATTGTTAAAGTTTTCATCTTTTGGCAGTATTATACTATATTTTTAAAAAGAACTTTATTATATATCTTTGACTGAAAGTAAGGTAGAGCATCCTTATATAACCTTACTAAACATTCAGGTATTCTTCTTCCGATATATGTTGTTAGGGAAAACAAGTTGTCAGTTATCCTCGGACAGAAGATGAATACTTAGCATGTATAAAGAACTGAAAGGAAAAAGAAAAAAACCCTCAAACAAAAGCCTCCAAAAGAAAAAAAAAAGTGGGAGAGTGAAATGAATAGGTATTTCTCAGAACTACAAATGGTTAAAATACAGGCGAAATGTTCAGAATCATTACGCAGTAGAGAAAACCAAGTTACCCAGCACTGAGACTCTATCTAATCCCAAAAAGACGGGTCATCATCAGGAACCAAATAAGAGACACTGATGAGGCTGTGGGGAAAAAGGAATCCTTCTACATGGTTACTGGGGATGTAAGCAAGTACAGTCACTATGAAAATCAGTATGGAAAGTTCTCAAAAATCTAAAAATAGGAACTCGATCTGACTCAGGTCTTCCCCCACTAGGTTTCCTTCTGAATGAATTAAGGACATACTACAGTGATACATGCATCCCTGCACTTATGGCACCACAATTCGTAACAGCTAAGTGTGGAAGCAGCCTGTATGTCCAGTAAATGAATGAATGGATGAAGAATGTTATACTCAGGAAGAGAGGAGCACTACTTTGTCATAAACCTGAGTCATTTGTAGGAAAATGAATATGCCCTGAGAACACAGTATTGAGTGAAATTAATTAGGAACACAGTTTTAAACATTTATTGTGTGGGGCAGGCAAGATAGCTCAGCAGTCTAAAGCCCCTGCTTGGGCAAGCTTAGGCAACCACAGGGACCACGGTTCGATCCCGGGCACCACATGCTGCGCCAGCCCCACCCTCAGGGCAGGCTGAGCAGACCATAACACGAGTAAATGAAGTTTAAAAAAGTAAAATAACTTTAAAAAGTCTAAACATTGCATAGTTTCTCTCCTATGAAAACCACCAATTATAAATAAAGAGAAAATGTAAGATAGACAATCCGAAACAGGAACTTACGTGTTTGTGGAGTAGGAATGGAACAAGAGATGCACAGAGGAAAAGAACGGAGAGGGCACAGGAATACAGACAGGCACGTGTGCTGCTGGAGCCGGCATGAGGCTGCGAAGGGAGCACGGACGTTAGGGCCCTGAGCAACTCCACACCAGGAGTGTCGACGTCAGGTGCTACAAACATGCACTGATAAAAATTGCTGAAATTTGGATCATAAGCTCTCTTTATATGCCTCAGCCATTTTATACATTGTTTTATGTATTTTTAAGTAGCTTTTAGGAATCATATGCTTTAAATATGGTTTGACAGTAAGCATGTTTGAAAAGAAGTTCTCAACCTTAACAAAGTTGAATTTATCAGTTTTTGGTGAGATCAGCTTTCTATGTTTTAAGAATTATCTATCTATATAAAAATGTTCCCACTTTACAAACTTTTAATATTTTGCTTAGCAAATGTAGATGTTTAACTTTTCTACAATGTAACTCTATGCATGTAGTGACAATTTTTTTTTTCTTATGAAAAATCAGTTTTCTCAGCATCACTGCGGGGATGCTCTGTAATCCCCCATTCATTTACAATGCCACATCTGTGCTAAGTTTCTTGATGTCTGTTCTCTTTTCCCTGCATAAATACATTGCTTTCTTATGATTGCCTTACATATAGTTTTGGTATGTGTAAAGATAAATTTTCTTATCTTTTCTTTCTTTTGGGGACCTTTTGCTCGGTGCCTTTGCTCTTCCTTATAAACTTTAGAACCTATGGTCAAAGCATGAAAACTTTTGTTGGGATTTTGACCATAACATAATGACTTTAGACACCAATTGAAGGCTATTGACATGTTAACAATGCTAAATCCTTTTGTGCTTATAAAAGGTGATTTTGATGTTTATTTGTGTTTCATTATCTGTCATGAAACAGTTATGGTTGCTGTTTCTTTTTTTTTTATATATATCCATTTCCTGTATCAGGTTAAGAACATTTCTGTCCCCTTCTGCTTTTCAGGATTTAAATCT
The DNA here is from genome assembly GCA_004027025.1 of Myocastor coypus. Lineage (NCBI taxonomy): Eukaryota > Metazoa > Chordata > Mammalia > Rodentia > Myocastoridae > Myocastor > Myocastor coypus. The sequence goes on along the minus strand of PVJA010000033.1, from coordinate 251,718 downwards.
ATCATGAGTTGATTTTATATTTTATTTGTGTATCTAATAAGATAATGCACCTAATAACTTTTTTCTCTTTTCTTCTATGATTGGATTACATGAATACATTTTTTATTGGAGAACAACTATTATTCTGTTATGATAAACATGACTTGTTCATGATCTTCTGTTCCACTGAGTAATAAGTTTATAGTAGGAAATCAAACAATTAATGTTTTTATATTCATGAAGTTGCATTCTGGCATAAGTTGAGGAGAAAAAAAACAATAAATAACTAAAGAGCAAGTGACAGTATGTAACATCAGCTATGGTTATTTAGAAGAGAAGATATAAAATAGCCACTTCTCCTTATCCAAAACCAGGAAGATACCTAAAATGAACTGAGAGGGAATATATTTTGTACATCTATGTGAATGTAATATGATAGCTATTCTTGACTGTCAACTTAGTTAGAGTGAGAAACAATGAGGACCTTAGTAAATCACTTTTGTTTCTTTTTTTTTTTTAATGAGCAGAGCATATTTATTAAGGGAAAGAAAGCTCCTGTCTGAGAGAAGGACAGGAGGGGAGTCCTGAGTGGGTGTCCCCCTAAACCACTTTTCTTGGTGTGTCTGTGGAAGTTTGCAGAGATTGCCGGCATGTGGGACAGCAAGCTAATGGGAGACACCTACCCTGCATGTGGGCAGCACCATCCAGTGGGTGGGAACCAAATTGAACAAATGTAGCAGAAAAAAGCCTGCAAGCACAGGCATTTCTAGTTCTTGCAATTCTCTGCTTTCTGACTGCAATGAGGAAAGCATCTTGGGTTTTTTGTTTTTTTGTTTGTTTGTTGTTTTTTGTTTTCCTGTGGCCATATCTGTCCAGGCAGGCCTGGCACAGCATGTGGTGCCAGGGATTGAACCACAGTCCCTATGCTTTGCCTAAGCTTGCCTAAGCAGGTGCTTTAGACTGCTGAGCTATCTCACCAGCCCCAAAGCAGCTTTCTTTTACCATATCCATCCACTGGGATGTTTTTGCCTTGCCACAAGGGTACCCATAACTAGCTAGCTGACTACATACAGAAAGCCTCGGAAGTTGGAAGTCAAAATAGCCTTTGCTCCTTTAAGTTGTTCTCTGATACTTTGGTACAGCAACAGAAAGTTTACTAATGTTAGGACGTTGAGAAAGAAATTGTTGCATATAACATGCTAATCCCAGGGGCCAATAGGGAGTGCACAAGTTTAAAGAATGAAGAGAAATAGCACTGAAAATCAGTTTAGGAAATAAAAGTAGGAAGAGTTGCACATTATATGCCATAAAGTGGTGGCCAAAGTGAATCAGAATTATTCTTTGAGTTACTTTTCTGGTTTCATGCTTCTTAAAGACTGCTTCAGACATTTTCTACCTTAGAGTTTACAGTATAAGAATAAAGAATGGTAAAAGGAATTTGTTGCATTAATTTCATGAAATCTCTATAAAATAAAAAACCTAGAGGGTAGTTTTTGTGCAGTCTATTTTTAAAGTACCCAGCAACAGGACATCAGTAGCCATCAATATTTATAAACAAGTTTATCCTCTTCACATTAGTTATGAAATAAATATCCTCCGGGCTCTTCTGGCTGCAGTAGATAAACCAAGCATATCTTCCTGTGTCGGGGCACAGGATGCTGGAACTGCATACAGAGTAAAGGAAAGGGCAGACGTTCACAGCAGAAAAAAAAATCTAAGGGATCCCACTGAAGAATGAGCGATCATATGAACACGTAGCGCGGCATAGTGGAAAACCAAGAACACATCTAGCTAGCAGCACCATACTCCATGCACTTCCATTAGTGGGAAAGAATGGATGCAACAAGTATAGCTGGGAAGTAGCCACAAGAGCCATGTGGACCAGAACGGGATTCTTTCTTATCCAAAGGAAATGAACCACCATAGTGTGCACGGTGTGGAGGGCTTCCACCACAAGGAGTATGGAGACCACCTGAAGGACCTAGAGGGAGGAATGTGTAGCTGAATGTCAATTTTGTCTTAGCTGATCTGGGGGAAGGGACAAAGGCACACTGGTCAGCATTCTCCAGGGAGAGAAAATCAAGAAAACACGTTGAGATTATCAGAGATTCATTAAGGAAATGGGCCTATAAAATTATGGAGCTCAAGAAGTCCTCAAATATGCCCTTTGCAAGTTTCAGGATGAGAAAAGTAGTATAATTCAGCATTCAGTCTGAATCAAAGGGCTTGAGAATCGGGGCTGCTTCAGTTCAACCGAAAGATCTGAGCTCCAAGGGGAAGAATGAAGAAATGAATGTCCCATCTCAGAAGGAGAGAAAGAGAGACAGAGACTGACAGAATTCTTCTCTCCTCTAATGCTTCTCTGTTCCAGAACCACCTTCCAGACACATTCATAAATGTTTCATCAGCTGCCTAGACCTCGCCTAGCTGAGTCAAATCGATACATAAAATTACTCATCACACTTGTCAGTAGTCTGTTAGCCTGTTCTTCAGTTGCTTCTCAGAGAGACCCTGCACTTAGTATGATTGTGCACACTGCTGATGGCTGACATTAGAAGAGATGGAAGGACGTGGAGTGCAGTGCTTAGTCGAGATGCATCAGTGCAGCAAGAAGGAGAGCCAGTGATAGAACATTCCTTTTTCATTCTTGCATTTGGAGCACGGATCTTTTTGTTGAACTGAAGTAGCCCTGATCTTCATGCCTTTTGACCCAGACCGAATTCTGACTTGCATTACTGGCTTTCCTCAACCTGAAACTTGTAGAGGACATCTCTGAGGGCTTTGTGAGTGTCATAACTTTATGAATCTCTTATGGAAAGTGCCTGGATTCAGAGGCGGTAGGAACACTTTGTGACAGCAGAGAAGCCAGTCTAGGTACAAGCTATAGGTCAGCTTACAGAAGTGTCACTTACCATCTGTGAAAGCCCTGATAGCATTTCAGTTTGGTCTGATTGTGATAATTGTATGGATTAGGGGCACTACTGAAACTTTGTAGGTCTCAGTTTTCTTCTTGTTTATACAAACCTACCTCACTGGGTTGTTTTAGGAATATGAAACAAAGCCATTTTACATCAGGTGCTCACAGGAATGCTTAGCATGGCACTATGGAAGGAGTTCCAGGGCCTGGAATTCTGAGTTAAGCTCCATGCAGCATTAAGTCACAAAATTCTATCTGTAGATCTGCTACTTTCCTCTTGCCTTTGATTTCTTACAGACAAGGCCTAAGGTAAATACGGTACATTCAGATTTGCAAAATGATCAAGAGTCGCCCAGTGAAATCTCTGACTAGTATTGGTACCACAGGGCTGTTTTCTATTTTCAGCTTAAGTAAACTTAGTGAAAGGAGCTTTGTCAACTTGTTATACAACCATCTCCTCTGACGCCCATCTTTAATAATTGGAACTTCTTGTTAGATGAACTGAATTCACTTTCCTGTTACTTAGTTCAGCTACCCTACAGCAACACAAAATAAATATCCCCCTGCTTCTCCCAGGTGCTGCAATGGAACTGGGATCTTCCCCTCTAGTGTCAGGGATTGTGAGGAATTGACTCACAACAAAGAGGAAAAAAGGAAACCTTGGGGGATACTCTTATTACTAGAACTGTTTAAATTGATTTATAGGGACATTTAATGAGAGCAGAAATTGAAATTGCACTTGACTGAATTCAGGGCAGTGCATTTTTATTAAGCAGCCAGAAGGGGTGAAAGATACTCTAAAGAATAAAGAAAAGATATAAACCCTGCCCTTAAGGAGCTTAAAATCTGATTAATTTAGCCATGCTAATGACAAGACCGTAAGCCTAGGTGAGAAAAGAAAACAGCACAGATACCAACAGGAGAAGACTTCCTGCAAGCCTAAATGGGTGGAAGCTAAAAGGTAAGGTTGGAAAATTAAAATGATTTATTATTTCATTATTAAAACACTTTATAGCCATTGTAAGGAAAGAACAAATTAGCAAAAATGAGGAAAAGTAGAAATGTATAACTCCATTCCCTAGATTCAGGCAAGGTTAATTTTTAGTATATATGTCATGGGAATCTTTTCCACAGACCTCATATGGATTTTTGTGGCATTGAATTATCCATGCTGTCTCATAAAATCCCTTTTTTCCACATTTGTTGTGATTATTCTTCAAAACTGGCATTCGTATGTGATGTGTTTAATTGCCAACTGGTATTTCATTAAAAGACTGTATTATTTAAAAAAAAAATTCCCAGTTGCCTAGAGTAGAACATTTTGATTATGTCAGAGTTTTACAACTATAAATAACATTATTGTAGGTAAATCTATGCCTTCTTCCCTTAAAATGTATTTCTCAATGCAGAGATCCAGTGCACTTGGCCCAAGTATGTGCACGTTGTTAAGTTTTTGGACAAACATGCTTTTTTAAAATAAGCTTTCTGATAAATTTCAGTGCCACAGTGAATTTCAGGATGATTGTTCTGTTACTGGCTAAAAATGACAATTTAGCTATCATTTACAGATGCTATGAATATTGTTATTTTTAAACATACGCCAGTTTAACAGTTGACATATCATATGTCATTGATTTAACAAAATTTAACTTATTGTTAAAAGTAGCCTTAAAATATTTGATCACTTTGCTTCACTTTGCCTCTATTTATACATACTTTATTACTACTTTCCATTCAACGTATTTTTAAAATATTTATCCTGCATCACATGCTGAGGTTCTCAAGTGCCCATTAATGAATTATAATTCCCTCTTCTTGTGGAGCTTATCGTCTGCTATGAATCTGTATTTTACATTTTACATGGAAGGGACATTGACACTCGTATTAGATTATGGAACTTTTTAGACCTGGGGGACCACATAGCAAAACCAGTTTCTACATGAGGAACCAGAGGTGGCCCATGGAGAGAAAAAGATATGTCCAGATTCCTGGTAGGTCAGCCACATGGAGCAAAGGGATTATTTATTTAAATTCTAGCATCTGACCAAAAACCCCGGATGTGTGCAGGATGCTCTAGCTCCAAGCATGGGTGGAGCTCTGCCCTGCCCCAGGTCCTCCAGCTTCTCTGAAGATGGGCTCAACTGCCAACCACTGAACCCACAGGCAAACCAAGGCCTGCAGGACAAGGCACAATTACAAGCTATCACTTTCAAAGAAAATTTTATATTTAGAAATCAAGAAAATGCAGTTAAAACAATGGCACATCATCTGTCATTGTTAAAATTTATGTCTAGTTTTCCAAAACCTCATGCAATCATGGGGTGGGGATTTATAGAGTTTGAGCTTAACTCATGATCCACCAGGATTATGGGTAATCCAAGGATGAGATTATAGGTATGAGTAATGCTAGGATTATGAGTGTTGTCTGAGGCAAATATCCTGAGTCAGAGAGCCTCAATGTAATATAAGAGAGACAGAGAGACAGTGCTGCCATTGTTGCTGTTCCACTGCCATGAGCTGCTGACCTCTGCCATGTGCCTCGCTGCCTTGGAACCAGCTGAATATGGACTGAAACCTCTAGTAACTATGAGCTAAACAAACCTTTCCTTCCTTCATTTTGAGGGTCAGGTGTTGGTCTCAGCAATGAGAGAAGAGTAAGACAGCCACCTGCTCTACTGGCAAATGTTAAGTAAAATAATGATATCTTATATCATGACTAGTAAAGGGCAACATTTATGCTACATTAGGTCTTTTGTCTCCAAAGCCACCACAATGCTGCTGCCATTTCCAGCCTTTTGTGGGTGAAGCTGTGATTGTAAAAGGTGTGTAAGAGAAGGGGAGACCTGAGTACAGGAACAGCAATACAGTTACAAGGTGAACACACTGCAGACTTACTATGCCAGGCACAGGACATTCAGCCTGGAGGTGATTCTGAGGAGCAGTGGGAAGGAGAGTCATCTCAGAAGGACTTGGCTTGCCAGTTTATTTTGTTCCTCTCCTTTCTCCTCTTCCCTATCAGTGTCCCAGTTTTGTCTCTGTCCTCCACCAAAACCCTCTTTCTAACTCTTCTGCCATATTAATGACATGATCATGAAGGGAAGAGTTATTCAACTAACTGGTGACAATTCATTCTTAAGGAAGTCAGGATCTCAAATGAAGGGGCTCAAGCATTGATTATGACTCTAGGTATCCATTTTTAATTGTGATAAGGGACTTTTTCTTAGTTTCTTTATCTCTTCCCTTCCATACTTCCTCCCTCTTTTCCTCTCCTCTTACCATTATTTCTCTACTTCTCTTTCCCTCTCCTTCCCTGACACCTCCACCCTTACTCCCTCTCCTTTCTTCCTCTACCTCCTTGTTTGCAGTAGAGACTGTAATGGAGACCTAGTCATGATACCCACAACCAACCAGACATACTTCTAGAACTCATCCTTTTCCAAAATGTTAATGTCACGTAGAAACATAGGTAACATTATGACAGGGATTGTATCAGGAGAGTGGGATGAATCTCAAGAAACAGCAGCACTAAACATGTAACTTTTGTATCTAGCAAGGTCAGATACAAAAAGAAGCCATATACAGAACTTTGATATACAGAACTTTGTAGAACTCTTGTCAGTGTCAGCCGTCTGGATGAGTTGTGGCCATTGTTTGACCAGTCTGTTCTCTGTGAAAGCCTGAGAGAACGTTTTCTCTCTGGGTGACTCTCCTTAGGCACACTATACATGATCAATCCCTTTCCTGCACAGCTCCAAACTCTCCTTGATCAGAAAATTTGACACACCACTGAGTTATAGGATGTTACAACACGGGTTCTCACATGTTTTGTTATACAGGTCTTACTTTAACTTGCCCTTAAACACCCAGCAGATAATTTTAACCACGATGCATAAAAAAGTAAAGCTAGATTAGTACGCTGAGCTGTAAAATGCTTAAATCAATAGCTTCTGACATCACCAGTTCTTCCAATAACCCACTATGATTATGGAATATTGGACTATTTATACAACTACTTCCTCTTAGTTGGATGAAAAGAAATTTTTGTATCAATAGTGATTAGAAAATATATCTTCATCCTGTGCTCTGAATAACTACTGGGAAGACAACAATATACATTATATTAATTATTATGCCTCTACTACTAACATGTTTTGAAAATGTCTCATGGTTATTTCTTATTAAAAGTAATAAGAATAAGAATAATAATAATAAAAAAGAAACAGCAGCACTAAATTCAGCTGCTCTTTTCTCAGGAGTGAGTGAACCCCTCTGCCAGCTTTCTCCCCTCAGGTCTTTTCTCTTGCCGTGTCCAGAGGACAGCAGCTCCTCACCTCTATTAGCCTTCTGCTCTCTTTGACTTAATCACATGTCACCTCCAAAGGTAGAATCCAGAGCAGACAGGTTGTGAGTGACAGACAGAATGACCTAGCAGCTTCCTGTCACCTAACTCTGCCGTGGGGAGTGAGACAGAAAACTCACAAATACCTCCACATGAATGATGTGGCATATACTACTGACTGTGTTTGTCATCAAAGGGACAAAAGAAAGAAACACAGGCAGTTAGAGAAATAAAGGCAAGTGGATGTAGATTTATCAGTTTTGGCACACATAAAATGGTAGTAGTCGTTTAGATCTAGACTTAGTTGGCTTTATTTATTCATGGTGCAGTATGATTTTTCAAACCTCAAAAACTAATGCTGATGAATATTTTAGTGCATTTTCATTACTACCCAGACAATTTTCTTATTTGTTTAACTTTCTGTAGTATTCTCCTGAAGTAATGTGTATGAGGTGAGACAAACTCAAACAATTCAGCCAATCACTAAGAGAAAGTCCGGGAGTAAATTGATGTGTAGAGCATTTAAGCAATAGTGTAGGTCTGTACAAAATCAAGGGCAAATGACGCAAGCTGAAAAGTAACTGACAAGCAATGAGGCAGTGAGTTGCTAAATGAAGTAAAAATGCTGAAAAGCACATTTTTTTCCCAGGAAGGCAGCAGTTTACTATGAGGCAGCTTTTGCTTACGATATTCAGTTATGTTGTTTTCTGGGAACACAGTTGTCTTCAATGTCAAAGATCATCACTTTAAAAAGTTATGAAAAACTGTTCTGTTCGTTCTCAGATGAAGTGTTCCAAGGAGCAATTACCATAGAATTTATTCTGTTTCAAACTATTCAAGCAGCCATCCACCTGTCTTATATATAGCGCTGGGCACCCTTCTTAGTATAGCTTGGAAGTGCCAGAAGTGTAGAGACAGCATTTGGACTGTTTGAGACCATGGTGGGTAGCTAGACTCATGGGGAGAAAGGATCAAAGAAAGAACTAATGAGAGAAGAGCCCATGAGATTAACTGCTATGAAGCCAGTGGGGACTCCCTAGGATAGGAGGTAAACTGGAGCTGAGCCTTGGTGATCAGGAAGCTAAGAAAAGCAATAGCCTTGAGACAGGAGGATGAGAAGGAGGAGGAGGAAGAGGAAGAGGAGGAAGAGGAGAAAAGAAGGAGGAGGAGGAGAAGAGGAGGAGGAAAAAAGGAGGAAGAGGAAGAAACAAGGAGGAGGAGGAACGGAAAGAGGAGATGGAGAAAGAGAAGGAAAAGGAAGAGGACATGCAGAAGAAAGGGAAGAAGAGAGCAGTGATTAAAAACAAAAATCACAGTACACACATGGCTGCTCAACACCATACAGTGGTAATTACAAGATTGTGGGGCAAGCAATGGACAAGGAGAAAGTGATCTCCAGCACAGACTTAGGAGCCAAAATAGGTATAGAACCAAAAAAATATTATCCCTTTGAAAAAATTGGCCAATTATAAGATAAAGAATTAAATGGAAGTCATTTTTATCACAGAAAGAAAAAAATAAATAGTCATAAAAGTACCAAGTGCTGGCAAACATGTGGCAGGCACCCTTGGGGTGCTCACGTGTGTGTCCATTGTTAAACCCACCCACTTTGGAAAGCAATTTGTCATTATATTTAAAATTTGCATCAACGCATACCTTTTGATTCAGTAATTTTATTGCTACATATATGATTTGGAACATTATTTGCACATGGAACTGTAATAGATATCCATTAGAATATGCCAGAAGCTTCATACTTAGTAGTAAATATGAAAGGTGGACCTCTGCAGAGGAAGGAAAAACAAAATTGCAGAATGTTTTTGCAATGGAATATTCAATAGAGTAGTGAAAAATTAATAAGTGATAGTTGTATTACTCAGCTTTTCTATTGCTGGGGCACAAGACCCAGTAGCCACAGTTTTGAGGTCTAATGAGCTTGTGGGAATCTGTTCATAGTTGCTGGCTCCAAGTCAGGCATATTGTGGTTGGACAGAGCTGCTTAGTTTATTGCAGGGAATAAGCAAAGCAGGGGGACACCAAAGGGACCAGGACCAGATGTATTACTTACCCACTGTCATGCATTCATGACTCACTCAAATACACCCATAGTGTCATGTGCTAATCCCCTATTTGGCTACCTAGAAAACAAGTTGAGAATTAAACTTAACCATAGCAATAGTTACATGCAACCATCTACCCAAATCTTAGACACATTAATTTTTTTTTAGAATTTTTTATTTTATTTTATTTTATTTTTCTTGTTTCAGAACCTTTGTTTGTTTATTCACTCATTTTTATGGCCGGCTCAACTCATCCCAAGGGCAGGGCTGGCGCAGCATGTGGTGCCAGGGATCGAACCGCGGTCCCTGAAGCCGCCCAAGCTTCCCCAAGCAGGCGCTTTAGACCACTGAGCCATCCTGCTGGGCCCCTTAGACACATTAATACTAAGTGAAATAAAGTATGTTGCTGAAGGCTTGAAATTGAATAGTACTGTTTATAAAACCTCAAAATTTAGCAATGCATATACATGTTGTAAAATAACTTTTAGAAAACATAACACTATCGTGAAACATTTATTTTAGTGTCGGCATAAAAGAGATATCACAGTCATTTGAAAATCTAATATGGAACATATGTATTTGTCAGCAAGTCTTTCCACCCTCTGAACATCTATTTGCTCACTATACAACTTAGCATAGCATAACATAACTGAACAGCATAAGGCAGATATGTTGCTAAAGCATTTAAAAACATATGATTTATTTGGGAATCATTACTATGCCATAGAAAACGACTATTCTAGTAAAATCATCAAAGGAAATAATAAAGGCTAGACACAAGACAAACTTTGCTGCTGAATGCTGAGCTGAAGTGCACTAAACACCCCTTTCAAGAGTGGTTATCACATTAAACTACGTCCGAGTGTGTACAATGTAATGATATGTATGAGTGAATTAATTGGGTGGAAAACCTCAAGTCTTCCTGTAGCACTATGTGAGATCTCAGTGTGTTGTCTACAGGTTCCAAGTTAAAGATTTCAGCTCCACATCAATTTAAAAACACTAACTCAGGTGGATGGAAAGAAACCTACTCACAACTTTGTTACCAAACTGTAGAGAACTTTTCTAAATCAGCTGTCCAGGAGTTTCATAGGCAGTGTCCAAAGGAGAAACATTTTTTTGTGTGTGTTGTCAAGTACTTAATAATTATATAAGCAAAGATGAGTGTTTTATATAATAGAATGCACATTATTTTTTTCTTATCTTGTAAAATCTTGTTAATGTACAGAAAAGGAAGTCTCAGTATCCCCATTCTATTGTAATAAAATCTTGTTCTAATAAATGGTTCTCCGTGTTTCAAAATCATCCTAGTTGCTCTCATAGGTCTTAAAATTTTTAAACACATTCTGTTAAGAATCACAATTTAGACACCTAATAGATAGTGCTGCAGCATACTAACTTCTCTGTAAGTATTACCAAGTAATTCAAAGCAAGTAAGGAAAGTGACTGCTTGTGATTTTCTTCATAGAGACTTAGAATCATTCAGGCTTTATTTTGTTCTAAGTATAAATTTTACTTTTTCTTTTTTTAAGGATACATAATCTAAACTCAGCTACTACACAAATCTAGCAGAACCATGTTTCATTGGCCAGAAGGAGTCAGTGAGTGCCAATCCATGTACCCCTCCATGGAAGAGGGTATTCTCTTCATAGTGAGGAAGGCAGTCTCAAACACATAATAAAAGTTCTAAGTAGAGAGTATTTGAATATCAGCTAATCTGGTAGAAATGTATAGACAACAAAGATTCCAGGCAAGAAATCTAAAGAAAAAAAGGAAATAGTTACTACTTTGTAACAAACAAACGAATTGAACAACGTTGGGGTTAAGAAGTCTTGGGACCCCCAAAATTTGTTCTTCCTATAACTATGTAGATAACTGTATAATAGGAAGTCATACATTTAGGACTACACTGTGAAACTAAGCTATCCTGGAAGACAAGGCATAATGATGAGGAGGCTTGATGGTTATAAGCAATTTAAACCCAGGTGTGATTTTCAGTTATATCTAATTGACATTGAAGAATTTATTTCAGTTCTTTCTGATTGAATCTATTATATGTATTTTCCAGGGATTTAAGATGTTTGCATAAGATAATGTTTATAAGCCTTATTTTATGACCAACTAAATTCTGCAAAAGAGCAATACTGGTACACCTAAGGGAAGAGATGGCTCTGTTTCACTGGATATGCTTTGTGTATTTACCTCCTTCAAACAGTAGGAGCAAGGCTGCTTTGAGACTGTATTTCACAGGAATAATGTCTATTTTATTGTACCACTTTTTAAATTTTTCTGTATCTTTATTTCTCCCTTACAAAGTTGGTCTAGGTCATATTTTCCTATTTTAGACATAACTGAAATCAGCTCAAAGAAATCAGTCTGAACACATTGCCTAGGTTTCACAGCTGTAATCAACTTTGTCATTTTTGTATTTATTTGCTGATCTCAAAAACCTGATCAAAAAGGCATCTCTTGGGGCTTGTCAACTTTCCTTTCACTTCCCTGGCAGGCATCTCTGGAAGCGAGCCAACGTATCATTGACTTAGACTATCATTTATCCCATATTTTCTTTCTAAGATATAGTCCTAAAGTTTATCTTAAGGTATTAATGATGACAGATACTAACAATGATAATTTTTATTCTGACATTTAGTTTTGTTAATCTTTAGACAAAATAGGTTTTTTTTTTTTTTTTTTT
>PVJA010000033.1:93638-230762 GCA_004027025.1 Myocastor coypus | reverse complement strand
AGTAAAGAATTTTTGGGATCTCAAACTTCACTCTGCTTACTTAGAAGCATGTATTTCCCAGTGTTTTCTGTTTTGTTTTGTTTACTTATGTGCCACAAGGTTTTACTACACAGTTCAGCCCCCCACCACTGGAATTACAGGCACGTATCACCACACTCACTTTCAGTGCTCAACACAGCATGCGGTACAGGGATCTCATTGAGGTCTTTTCATTTGCCAGGCAGGTGCTTAGACCACTGAGCCCTTTCCCAGTGTTTGCTAAACTATATTTCTTATTTTCTGTTTGTAGCACCCAAGTATTAGTTTCTTTCCTTTCTGTCTTATCAGTCTATAGCATACGCAACTATAGAATTTGGTCCTAAACTCTAAGGATCTTGTGAAGTCTCCCAGGGTTACTATTTTACACAATTCTTTGTCTCCTAGAACCTGCTTTTCATAGCTGGCTCCTTGGCCTCTTACCAACGTGTTTATTCCACTCAAAGGAACACTGATTTCAATTGCTTAGGTATGGAAAGTCTTTAGAAGTAAAGCTAGAGTCAAGGCTAAGAATACATTATAGATTTTCATTCTGTCAAAGATCACAACCATACTCTACCTGAAAAAAAAAGTTTCTTATATATGGATTTATAGAACTTTTTAAAATAGTAAACCCTATGCTTATTGTTTTAAAGGTTAGAATTGAAGCTATTTTCTTTGTAAGTGTTTGTGTGCTTGTTTTAGAATTCCTGTCTCAAAATAAGATTTATTTATTATAAAATGTGTAAAAACCAAAAATACAAAACCACAAAGGAGAATATTGCTATAACTCCAACATTCAAGGCAATTACTGCTAGCATTATTTCTTTATGTATACATACACATATGTATAAGTAAAACTGGATTCATATGGCATTACACAGTATCTACTATTTTTATATACTTTTTCCATTGTAACTTTATTGTGAACGCTGCTCTATGTCATAAAATAATTTTCCACAATCAAAAAGACAGTATAGTTTTGACTAGTGTATCTCAAAGGCAGCCACTTCCCATAGAATTATAAATGGTTTAATATCTGGAAAAACTCTAAAATGTTCTTTCACATTTTAAAAGACATAATATCAGATGAATTAATCTATACTTTACACAGTCCTGTTTTATTTTTTCTTCTGATTAGTTTTAATGCTTCCTCTAAGCCTCACACTCCAATGGCATTGAAGATTAAGCTAAAACCACTGCGATGGAGTCATTACTGGTGCCAAGTTGGCAAAGCTGCAGAAGTTTATGGTACACAGTCCAATGCATCAAACAGCCTGGTTCAGGTTCATTGCCTAAGTTACCATGGTATCTTCTAAAATCATAAAAATCCTGCAATGTAATTGAGGCTTTAAAGAGAGGAAGCTATCCTATCATCAGTTCAGAAGTAATAAAAGTTCAATCTGTTTCATGGCTGTCTGCTTTAAAAATCCTTAAAAAGACAGCAAAGTATCATTCCCCTCTCTTTCTTTTCTTTTGCTCTCTTATCCAAACATTCATGCACATGTTGGTCGCTAAAATCCCAGAAAATGGGTTTTTACCTAAGGCTACACTCTTTCAATGTTTCGAGGAAAGAGTAAATGAAGGAGCTCCAGTGCTTCCCATTGCAGAAGCCCCCTCCGAACTAATTTCACAAGCGAGACCACAGCTGCTGCTCACCCACCTTTGAACCGACTCAATACATGGTATTTGGGTGCATGTTATTGACTTGCTTCATTCGTCTGTGCTAAAAGGGCCATTTTGGAGTTAGCAAGAGTCTTGGAGTTGGAAGGAAGGAAGTGAAAGAAAATAATAATAATTTGAAATTGTTACACAGGTGTACAGAACCATTGCCCACACTGTTCCTGCTCTCATTCAATTATTTTGACACAAAGCATCTGTGTGCATTTCTTCCTTTTTCAAGTCTATATTACATACCTTAAAAAGGAAATTTGCTTTGTTTGTGGGGACACATCCAAGGCCTTGATCGCTGCAGCCCTTCATCTCCGCTGAAGTAATGGGACTCTTATTCATAAGCTTTACATGTTTGTTTATTTGTGGAATTTTCTTGAGACTGGGTCTTGCTATGTAATTCAGACTGGCCTTGAACTCACTTTGTAGCCCAACTGGCCTCAAACTAGCAATGATCCTCCTGGCTTGTCCTCCCAAGGGCTGGTACTATGGCTCATGCCACCAAGCCCAGCTAAAGAAAAATAATTAATTAATGTAAATTTGTGTTTTGAGACAGGGTCTTGCTATACAGTTCAGGCTAGCTTTAAGCTCATTCCTGTAGTCCAGCCTGGTCTCAAACTTGCAACAATCCTGCCTCCTCAGCCTCCCTAGTGCTGAGATTACTGGCATGTACCTTCATGCCTGGATATTTAGAAACATTTTTTTAAAACATATTTGACTTTAAAAAAAACATATTTGACTTTTATTAACAGTCTTTTTGTTTCCAAATGCATTATTTCATTTGAGAACTGTGTATGTCTTCATTTAAATTTTGCTTGGCATAAAGAAAATATCAACTGAAATGAATAAAAATGATGCATCTGAAAGTGTATGGACTCAGTCATTGGGCTCAGTCAATTTTTTCAATAAAGCTGAACTTTGTCATACAATGCACTCTGCTCAATCATAAATCAAATTACGATATACACAGGGCAATTAGAGCCTGTCATCATGCTAATTTTCATTTTGGGCTATGGCTTAACCGATTAGCTTAAAATATAGAATCTAATTAATTATTGAAACAATTAAAAATAGTGAATTATTTTACCTATACTTTTCTTCAACTTGACTTTCTTTGCATTTAATACATTCAAGTAAATATATGTTTCAGTAACATTCAGATAGTGACACCTGGATTATAGTTAGAGTGACCTGCCCTTAGGGATATACATGAGATGGATTATATGTCATCTTTTATAATTTTCAAAAATCTATGCATTACCTAAGATGTCTGTAATTTTCTAGAAAAGTGGGACTTTATGATCACCTTTGTTCTGGAACATTAGTTTCATTTAAAACTTTCACCTTTACCCATACAATGTGGAACATGTAGAAGTCATTTGTCAATTCAGCTATATTCTTCTTTCACTATTTCTAAATACCGAAGGTCCCTTGAGGTCACCTTTCAACACTCTTTCTCTGGAAACGCTTACTCCCTTGACAACCTTATCTATTACATATTTTTAGATATCATTCATGTGGAAATGTGTTAGTTTTGCATGCTGCTGTAACAAATTGTCCCAAACTTGATGGCTGAAAACAACAGAAATTTATTCATTCAGAGTTCTAGGGATCTGAAACCCAGTCTCAGCATTGTTATGTTGTAGTGAAGATGTTGACACTTCGTACACGGGCCCCAAGGAAAAGTCTGTTTATTCTTTTACCTATTAGTTAGGCGATTTTACCTTGTCTTGTAGTACATCTTTTCAGTCTTTGTCTTTGTTGGCCATATTCCTTTCCTAATTCTATGTGTGAGAAATCGGTGCTTCTCTTATAAGGACCCTGCAATGGAATTTAATGTTGTCAGCCTACTCAAGGGCCACAAGGAAGATTTTCACAGATGAGATCTCAAGGTAAGAAGACACAGGCACAAGGCATCAGCAACCAGAGCATGCAGCATGGAGCAGGACAGAGACTGAGAGACAGAGCTGCTCTCATGTTTACATTCTTACATAGTGCTGTAAACAACACATGCATGTGTTTCTGAGCTATTTTGCTTACCTAACTATATCCACTGTGCACTAGATAAGCATGGTTGTGTCCTCAGGTGTCCTTAGATGGCCCTGAACTTAGAAGTTGTCTGTGTGATTCACCATATCCCACCCCGTCAAAATCAGTGGTGTTTACATGTAATATTCTACATGTAACCAGACACAAGTACTTACAGTTAACAAATCAAGAACCTGGCAATTAGTGTTCAAGGCCTGAGCTTCATGTTGAGCCAAGGCTTTAACTTGGAGGGCTAGGTTTCTGGTCTTTCCCCTGGTTGGATGCTATTCCTAGCAACACTACATGCACAGCAGTCAGTATTTTTTATCATACACTATTCCTACTGGTCAACCACTGCAATGCCTGGTCAACGCATCTGCTAAGTCTTTTCCTAATGAGAGGAGGGCTTATCTTGAACCATGATACCTTACATGGTCAGCTTTTTGGCCACACTTCCCTATTCCTTCCATAGGCCAGCAACCCACAAGGGATGGTGGCCTACCTATCACTCCTTAACTGTCCAAGATCATAGCCAGAACATTAGTCCACCAAGGCAACCCAACTGCCCATGCACAAATGGAGTCTTCTTGCATAAAAAAACAATGACATTGTGCACAACTCGACCCACTTGTTTAACCTGGCTCTTTGGTTCCAAACCAGTGTACTTCTGTACTGGGCTAGATGGTGAATGCTATGCATATTGATAGGTCTAGCTATGTTGATTGGGTCATAGCTAGACCTATCAGTATATTAAACATAAGCCAGAGGGCCCTCTTTCCTTTTTGCATAGGGTAGTCATGTCCTATAGTCTGTCCTCCTGGACAGATTCTTGGAGTGAGTACATCACAGGTCCCAAAATCATTGCTAGTTGGGCTTCCAACAGGCTAGGTGAGAAAGAGACTGATACTGGAGGACTTTCCCTCAGATTCTGTGCTGCATCATTCTTGGGATGTGCTGTTCACATCTGTACCTGTTCTCTCTGTCCTGGGGGTCCTACAGGCCTGTAGAGAAGCATACAACACTGATATTTCTCAATAAAGGAATACTAGCTCTTGGCTCCCTTCCATAGCTGTGACCAAAGCCTAAAAGGGTGTTTTCATTTTCCAGTTTTGGCCATAGGCCTCAGCCAAGTCCATTGTCATCTACACTAATGGATAGGATAAATGGCAGGTTAGGATCAATGACTTGTAGGGCTTGAACTTGTGCAGCACCACTCTTTGAGTCCAGCAAGCAGCTTCTGCTTCATCTGGGTAGTCCCTTTTGTGTCCTTCTGGTCATCTGATATAAAAGCACAATAGGGTATCTAGGTGCAGTAGATCTGCCAGAAACCTAGCAAAAGTACATACATTGTACTTTATGAACTGTCTGGGGTTTGATTTTACCCAACCATATACCATGCAAGAATTTGAAAGACAAGTGAGTTTCCTGGACCTTGTCTCTTTCAATGGCCGACCCCAGTTCCAGCAAAGCTTCCTTCATACTGTGCATTGTGAAGGCAATTATAGGCTAATGCAATATCAACACAAACAGTGATTCAGAATGTGGCCTGACTGAGGTAGCCATGACACAAAGTTGGGCTATGCAAGTAGCCTTGTGGCAATATCTGGAAGGTCCTCTGCCTGCCCTCCTGGGTGAAGGAAAATTTGTCCTGACTGCTAGCATTAGGGTAAGACTTTACTGTCATCTACTATGACCCCTCTGGCTTCTGAATGGGTTGTACCAAAGAACTCTGCACAGAGAGTATTACCCCTGTGTTATGGTTTAAGTCTAGTTGTCCCCAAAAAGCCTCATGTAGTCACTGGGCAGGGACTTCTATAGATTGAGACTTGACCCATGAGTCACTGGGATTATGTGATTTAGAACTGGTCTAGAGTTTTAGACTTGATCCAGGAGCCCTGGGATTACGTGTTTTAAGTACTGCTGAGACTATGGGTGTGGTCTAAGGTGGGTAGGCTGAGGCGGAGAGCCTGAATGTAATATAAATTGAGTCAGAGACAGAGTATCATTGTTGCTCTGCTGCTGTGTTTGGTTGGCTGCCTCTGTCACCATTTTGTTGCTGTTCCACCGCCATGAACTAGATGCTCTCTGTCCTGCTCCACTCAGCCTTGGGCCAGGCGAATATGGACTGAAACCTCCACGGACTGTGAGCTAAATAAACCTTTCCTTCCTTCATTTTGAGTGTTGGGTATTTGTCCCAGCAATAAGTAAAAAGTAACTAAGACACCCTCATTTTCTCAATTCCAAGATAGTCTGTCCCACCTCCTCATGGTCTCTTGATAGCTGTGACTGCTTCTTGCACATAACCCACATGGCCTGTGGGATAGGTGGTGCATGGTGTGGATGGTCTCAGAAAGGATTTTACCACACACACTCACCACTGGAATTTCCCCTGCATGGTCTCTGGCTGAGCACCAGTCATTATGTCCACCTACAGTATGTACTCAGCACCTGGGGAAACATAGTGACATCATACAAATGTAGACACAAGCACCTCCTACCCAGTCACCTGAACCTTCCAGACTGTGATATAGTGACTTTGATATCCTTTTGTGTGCAAAGTAGGTCCTGTAAAATGGTCTCAGTTGCTATATATTAGCATTGACTCAGCTACAGTATCCATCAATGCTAGTAGACACTGCACATTTTGGGGGAACCATTAAATAGCTCCACATGTGACCTTCAGTCTTCCAGAACCCCCATACTTGGGGACCTCAACCTGTCTCCTGAATAGATTAAAAACAGGCCAGTGTCACTTCTTCCAGCTCCACTGGAGCTGCTTTGGTCTTCTGGTCATAGTCCATGGGCTGGTATTATTGTTCAGAGCATAACTGTCTCCAGAGTCAGCACCACTTTCAAAGGCTTCCCATTTGTTATCTGTGGCTAGGCTGGAAGCCAAATGCATCCAGATCTGGTACCCATGGACCTTCAGGATCCTACGGACCTATTCTGCTCACCCAGGACCCACTTTCTTTTTCTCCTTCACCAGCAGTTTTTACAGATTTCTGTTTACCTTAGTACTTTACTTCCATATCTTCCAGCCTGGCCAAGGCATCCATAGCATCATGGATTGGGTGATCTGCAAAGGGGGCTAGATGGGCTGCAAGTGACCTGAATGTGTCATCAGCCTGTTGACTAGGATTATGTCCTCCCAAGGATTATGTGTGCCATCAGCAGTTCCTCATCTGGGCTACAGTATTACACTATAAGCATCATTTTCCACATGCCTATCTCATGTAGCACAGTTATCAAGTCAAGGAAGTGACTTGCCCTGGGAGGTCCCCTGAATTCTGCTAAACTGGGTGTGCCATTGCCATCAATCAATATGTTACGGTCTGAATATAAGCATCTGCATATTGTACATGTCCTGTCTCAGAGAAGGGTGCTGGCTATGCTAGCTATTTGGGACAGCTCCTATGGGTTTGACTGTGTGTCGTCATCGCTATAACTCCATAGCCATAGCAGGCACACAGGCACTATTTTATCTACCTTTTGCTTTAATTGTTAGGTCAGCATCCAGAGTTCCATGGTTGTATAGATCACACACATTGTGTGCCAGGTAAGCATAGGTGGCTCTCCCAGCCCTCTTCCCTGGGATAAAGTTCCTACACATGTACTTTTTGAATATAGCTGCCCTAGAAACTAAACTCAGGGCTTTTCCTAAACATAAGGACTTCTGGAGACATTTCTGGAGGAGGCTTTGCTTCCTGAGCCTCACATTATGAGCCTTACAGTAGCCAGCCATTGTTCAAGGTCCTTCTCTGTGTGCTACAGCTGGTCTACTTGCCAGACAAGGCCATCAGTGTCTCAATTTATGAGGCAGAAGAGACTTAAAAACTGTGAAGATACTTTCCCCATCATTTCATGGTGTGAAAGAGGAATCTTTTGATCTCTTCTAAGACTTGCAAGACATTCCCAGGCTCAAAACAGACTGTTTCCAAGGGCCTTTCAAGCTTCCAAGAAGGCAGATACATAACCAAAGCAAGGCCAGGGTCACTTAGCAGCCATTCTGTGGGGTTCTCCCATGCCTTCAGCCCCTGTGCACAGCCTCCACAGGACTACTTACCTCAATGTCCTACCAACTAACCAGTTGTCAACCTTCTCAGGGCCCTAAAGGGAGATTTTTGCAGGTGAAGTTTCAAGATTAGAGAACAAACATGTACAAGACATCATCCACAAGTGCAGGCACGATGGAGCAGAACAGAACCATCATGA
The DNA here is from genome assembly GCA_004027025.1 of Myocastor coypus. NCBI lineage: Eukaryota > Metazoa > Chordata > Mammalia > Rodentia > Myocastoridae > Myocastor > Myocastor coypus. Next base: position 222,836 of record PVJA010000033.1, on the reverse strand, counting down.
GAGCTTCCTGTGTCTTTACAGTGTAAGTCTCATACAAGTTGGTATCTCATGTTTACATTCTTACATAGTACTGCAACCAGTGCATGCATGTTTACCTGTGCTAAGTCATGGCTACATAGCAGTTTCCCATTGTGTGCCTGCACTGGATAAGCAGCATCATGTCCTCAAGTGTCCTTAGACATTCCTGAGCTTTGAAGCAGTCTGAGTGGTTCTCCACAAAGTATTGACCCAGAAAATTCAAAATAATTTGCTCATCACAAAGTCTTCAATTTAATATCTGTAGCAATACTTTTTCTAAGAAGGTAACTAACTCAAAGATGAAGACTTGGTATATTTGTGTGTTGCTGGTGAGAGCAATTTACTGTACAAGAGTTGATAATTCAAAATTTAATTTCTGTAAACTCATGTTTCAGCATCACACAAGAATAAATCTGTAATCATGATATTGCATTTTTTATGTATTTATTTGTCATTTATATTTCTTTATCTGAGAAGTGACTATTCATCTGAGATACCCATACTTGAATTGGGTCTTTGATTTGTGGGGGCTTTATTTTCTTTGCACTTTATATGTTTAGATAGAAGTCCTTTGACTAAGGGAGAGTTGGCTAAAAATTTTAGAAAACCCTAGGTGTGAGTTTTATTTTCATTTTCTTAGTGATTTCTTTTGATGTGCCAAGACTTTTTAAGAAGATGAAATCCCAGTTGTTGATTCTTTGAAGTATTTCCTGTGCACATTGCTTTTTATTCATGAATTCTCTGATAACCTGTATGTCTTTAAGATTCCTCCCTACTTTTTCTTTCAATGGATCTACTGTTTCTGCTTTAATGTTTGGATCTTTAATCCCTTTTGACTTTAGTGCCTGGTGATAAGATATAGTTGTAGTTTTAGTTTTAGAAAATACAACTAGAAAGCTGTTTCTCAAGTACTATGTATTAAAGAGGCTATCTTTCTTTCACTGAACATATTTGGTCCACTTGCTAAATGAAAAGTGTCTGACTGCATTTGTAGTTGTACCTAAATTTTGTAAGCTGTTCCACTGATCCTCAGGTCTGTTTTTGCCAGTGCCATGCTGTTTTTATCACAGTATCTTTGTAGTATGATTTCAATTCAGGGATTGTGATACCTTTTATGTTGTCTTTGTTGGTCAAGATTGTTTTAGTATTCTAAATCCTTTCTGGACCCAAATGAATTTTAGCAATGCTTTCTCTATATCTGGGAGAAAAGAAGTAAGAAAAATCATTGTATATATATATATATATATATATATATATATATATATATATATGCATGCATACAACCACTAAGATAATTGTAATACTGCTTTCTATTAGTTCAGTGAAAGGAACAGTTAGTGTTTACATTGTTTGATCAATTTCACATGCCTGCATCTGGTAATCTGAGCAAATGTTCTGAAGATAACAATATGCAACATAATAATCATTATTTAATTCCTATCATCTTGTTTTTAAATTCTATATTTTTAATTTTTTTTTCTGTCTTTAAAGAAAAAGGCCTAAGCCTGTGAGGTGTCAAGTGTCTCCTGCCAGCCTTCTGCCACACTCCCCAGGGCCTGGCACGCTGACTTCTGTGCTATTCTGATTTCAGAGCCTACGATCTCCTCTCTCCCTTGCTCGGGCCTCTGCTCACCTGTCACCTCCATTGTAACACTGTTGCTGATTACTTACTTCATTCCTCACCTTGCCTCCCGCCTCTGTCTTCCTCCTCCTCTTTTCTTTTCCTCCTTTGCCTCCCCTCCTTTCCTGCTATCATTCTCCCATCCGCAAGAGCCACTCCATGTAAAATCACTTTCCTCTCTAAGAGGAACCTGCCCCATTTACAGTAAGCATCTATGATACACAAAGTGTGCACCAATTCCTGTGGCTTTGACCAGGGACATCGAGCATAGTTATTAGTGAATTAATAATCCAATTGCCATAAATTCAGCTAGAAATTAAAATGCATATTATTCAGCAAATCACAAACAATCATCATAGGAATAATATCCAATTTCTTCTAATTTTTTAAAACTATTTCTGCCTTGAGTGCTAGCCTTAGACAAACTGAGATGTAGAAATAAACAAGTCTTTAGGTACCTAATATCATGTTTTCAAGAGTTCTTTCTTCATGGTCTTTTCCTTATACCAAACCTCTTATTCAGAATATTTGATAATTCCTAATCTAATTTCTCTTTAAAAAAAGGAACTCGCAGAAACAGAAAGACCAACTGAATAGTCTATGGGGCCTCAGTGAACAGAAATATACATATCTATTGGGGATAATATTCAGAAGACAATGGCAGTGGAAAAGTAAACCAATCTGAGTGAGGACCCCGTGCAACTATGCAGGTCCTGCACACATGAAGTTAGATCTGCAAGACAGGTCATGCCAAGCAGATACTTCACTATTAGTTCTGCAGATTTTTTTCTTTTCTTATTATATATTTAGTTTTACATTTTTTAAATAATTGAAGATTTTTGAGAATTTGTAATGTAGAAAAGAAATGTCTCCAGCAATCTTTAGTCCCATTTTTAATAAAATTCTTATAGGGTCACAAGCAAAGGGAATACTTGTTCTTGCTGTTGAATTAAGGGACTCTGATATCTGGTGAAGTACTTCTAGTTTTGACAACGCAGTGGGACAGAAGGTCTTCTTCGATAGGATACAGCGATGCCCTTTTTTTTTTTTTTTTTTTTTTTTTTTTATGCAGCTAGAACCTCCTGATGTCACCATATCAGGGAATCTAGCAGAAAGCGCCATAATCACCTGCTTGCTTCTCTCTCCTCCCAGGCAGACCACGCTATGTGAGGAGCAGGAGCCTATCTGTTCTGTTCTGAGACAATCACAAGGTCCTGGCGAGTGCCCGGCACACAGCTGATTGTCAGTAATCATGCACAGCTACGAGCACACAAGCAGGCCAGCTAGCTGGCTATTTTGAGAGGCCAAAAGATAAGTAAATTCATACCATCTATAATGTCCTTGTTTCATCGCAGCCCGGACTTATGGGCATTCTTTATGTGCGGTCTGTAAATGTTAGATTGAATTTATGTCAGTAGCTTCTCGCTCACAAATGAAAAGGAGGACGGAGCAGGTGTTTGGGAATTGGGATGGTACAAGAGACCATCTCGTAAATAGCACGTTGGGTCCTAGTTACAAAGCTTGCATGACCTATTTTTTCAGAAGTTTGTGGTAGTAATTCTCAATACAGTCTGAGGTTAGGCAGATAGTAAGAAACCAAAAAAGGGCCTGTGATTCTTTTTGTCAGCCTAAAAATAATTAAAGCACAATACAAAACCAGTCTTGAGGTTTATAAACAATGACAAGGCCTGAGCCAGGAAGATTGCTTTACATAAAGGAAGTTAACATTTTCTTCTTGTAAGAGGGAAATAAACAAAAGGTCAGAGAAGCGATTTTTGTTTATTTCCAAGGTGAATTCATAATCCTTATCTACTTATCATCCAAAATAGACTTGTCATCTCACTTTTGTACAGGGCCCAGGAGAACAATACCACCCTGAGTGGGTCCTCACTGACTGAGGGGGCACCATTCAAAGCTAAGAGAAAAATAGCAGGTCCCATCGCCACAGGGAGTCACCAGGGTCTTTTGTCTTTAGGTCAGTGCTGTTTTGGATAATCATGCAGCTATCCTTATATGACTCCAAGCAGAGAAAATCTGGGTTTTAAAGAACTGATTGTTGCTTTGATTTTTTTAGAGCTATTCATTTCAAAAACCTAGAGCAAGACCCTGTAGTTGGAAACATAAGTGAATCAGACAATTGGATAAATATACACACAAAGAACAAGACCCACTGGGAGCTAAAACTGTGACATTTTATAACACTATAATTTATAACTTGCATGGCTACAAAAGGGACAGTGGATCCTAAATTATCCTTTTTAAAAAAAATCATAGTGCACAAGTTGTCTCCTAACAGAGAAGGCAGTGAGTTACTGAGGCTGGCGCTTCCTCTCAAGGTACAGCTTCTGAAAAGATTGTCCATCACCTGATGACCTCGCATGGATCCAGGCACTGTAGTTGTCTGGCTAAGGATTCTTGCCACTCCCAGCCACTTGTGGCTCTTCATTCGTGCTGCATGATCAGCGTGATGTTTTTTGTGGGAACCAGGTCTCCTGGTGTCTGATTGCTGGGCACCAGCACCCCTGTCAGTTTTTGCTCCCTCCCAGTTAATGACAGCTGTGCAGCACTTTGCAGGCTGCCGGGAAGTGCCCTTGAAGGATTCTGTTTCCTGCTCTATTTCCCAGTCACAGTGCTTATGTAGGTCGACCCAAAAGCACAGGATTTGGCAATTGCACGTTTCCTCTTTTGTAGAATGTTGGGCATGCCTCTGCCTCATGTTCTTTATTTTTCTTTTTCCTTTTTCTTTCTTCTGTATAGTTGGAGATTGTTCACCACAGAAAATTCCTAGTTTGAAATGGAGCTATGTTTCAACAGAATTAAAAAAAAAAATCTTCTGGAACTTGCACACTAGTTTCCTTTAAAATAAAGCGAGAAAGGTTAATTCCTTGGGTCAGCTTTTCTAAAAGACAGGAGCTTGAATTGAAATATTATAGATGTGCTGTGAAAAAACAATATATGTATTGAACATTGATAAAAATGCATTTTAAGATACATGTGATATATATTGACATTAATGACAGTCATATGAGAGAGGGCCGGTGAGCCCAGGGCTGACCTGTTGATCTGCAAGCTCATTGGTTCAGGCCAGCTCTGAGCAAAAGTCTAGATCTTGAGACGATGCATTATTTCATAGTTTCTAAAAGCAATGGGACACTAGGAATTAGTGCCGACTGCCAGGAGATGAGTACCACATGGCAACATACATGACCCTGGGCCAGTTTGTACCTGCTAACCACTGGGTGTACTGGTACTTGTAAATATCATGCATGTGGCAGCTGAAGGGCTGCAGAGTATAGAAAGCGTTGGTAATCTAACACTCCTATTCCAACCTCATGACGACTTGGAAAGAAAGTGAATTCTAGGGCCAGCCAAATAGGTCAGTGGATAAAGCACCTGCAAGCCGGCACAGGGGCTGGGGGTTCAATCACTGGGGCTACAGTGTTGGCCCCGCAACCCCCTTCCCTAGTAAACTGAGATGGCAATTGAGACTGGGCATGGCAGTGCACACCTGTTATCCCAGATTTGGGATACTGAAAACAGGCGGATCACTAGGAATCTGATTTAGTAGTGAGACCCTGAACACCCTGTAGACCCTCCCCTAAAACACAAAAACAAAAAAATTCTAGAAAGAGACATTCACCCACTAGATTCTATAATAGCCTACTTTTTCAAACTTTCTTTACTATCAAATGGATTTCAATTACTTGTTAAATGGAGATCAATCAGTCCTCTTTGGGGACCTGTTGAATCATAATCTTACAATCGTGAAAACAGTCAAAATTTCAACTTTCCAGCAATGGTGATATCTGGCTTATATCACATAAAACTGCACTTTGTCCATCATTTGGTTACTGCACATCCCTTTTGCTAAAAACACAGTGACACAGCTGGAAGACAGGGAGTGGGACATGGGCACAGATGCAGTTGGGGAAGGCTGTGTTACTGCTTTGCACTGCCAAGTGGAAAATGTCAGAGAAATTTATTTAGTCTTTTCCTCAATGAACACATTAAAATTTCTCATATGCAACTTATTAGTGGGGGATTCTCATATCCCCTGATAGAACTTACCGTGACCAGTTTTCTGTGTTCATCTTTCCTTGCAGAAGCCCTAGTGGTTTAATGCTGAAACATGATTATCTATTCTGATGAATTCATGATATTATGCTCCTTGAGTTCAATATTATGGTCACAATGGTCAAAGAACATTTATTGAGACCTTATTATATTCAGGCTCTGCGTTGAATGTTGATGGCCTATAATTAAGTAATAAAAACATATATTAGGGCCGGCCAGATGACTCAGTGGACCAAAACACCTGTAGGGGCTGGTGCTCGATCCAAGGTGTGCTGAGCTGGTCCTGTCCCTAGAGAGCGCTGAGATGGCGATTGAGACTGGGTGTAGTGGCATGCACACCTGTAATCCCAGTGCTTGGAAGGATGAAAACAGTAGAATCACTACAAGTTTGATCTAAGTAGTGAGCACTTGCAGTAGACACTGTACTAAATAGATTTTTAAAAACATATTAGGGCCAGTGAGATGACTCAGTGGTCTAAAGTGCCTGCTTAGCCAAGCTTAGGCAACTGCAGGGACTTCACTTCAATCCTGGGCACCATATGTTGCACCAGCCCCACCCGCAGGGCAGACTGAGCTGACCATAATAAAACAAAACAAAACAAACAAATAAACAAACAAAAACCCTGAGTTTGGGCTGGGAATAGTGGCACATGCCTATGATCCCAGCACTTGGGAGGCTGAGGCAAGAGGATCAGTGCAAGTCCAAGACCAGCCTGGGCTACAAAAGTGAGCTTAAGGCCTGCCTAAACTGCATACTGAAACCCTTTCTCAAAAATGAATAAATAAATAAATAAATAAATAAATAAATAAATAAAATAAATAAAAAATTTAAAAGCTCTTTAGCTCATTTAGAAAGGAGAATATAAACCTAAGAAATTCCTAAGAGACATAAGGGAGCAAGTGAAACCAAGACATTGCCAAGCTATTACAGTCAGGATTGCATACATAATCCACAAAGTGACTAGTTCAGAAATCACTATGGATTCCAAGACAGTGATAGAAAGGGGCTGGGGATATAGTAAAATAAGTGCTTGCCTGGCAAACACAAGGACCTGAGTTCAATCTTTGGTTCAGAAAAAAAAAAAAAAAAAAAAAGGATAGTGATAGTACCACATCCAGCCAAGCAAGGGGCACTTCTAAGCAACAAGCCTATGTGACTATAGAAGCCAGAAGCAGGTCCTGACAGCAAGTGACAACTTTTGAGAATTTGAAGACTTTGGGCTGGTCTTTGGGAGACAAATTAGGCCAACAAAAGAGTGGGGAAAGGAAAGATCCGTACAGCTTGGGAAGCAGGGAGGGCAAAGCAATAAGATGTAAGCTGGTGTTCCAACCCTGGCAACTTGCTGCAACCCACGACGCTTGGCCAGGAGGTCCAGGTTAGCACTGGCAGTGACAGGTCATGTTGATAGCAAGCACTTTTGGCCTTCTGTAATGGCAATTTCCATCCATCTTTGGTCTTTCAAAATGAGAACCTTAGTATCATCATGAGGAAAACATTAGATAAGTACACACTAAGGAATATTCTATATAACAGCTGGCTCATACTCAGAATTGTCAGTCACCTAAAATAAGAGCAAATGATAAACTGGCTTCTTGTGAACAACCTACAGGTTCTTTTTTCATTAAGTCCAACTATTTTTCCTGGTACTACCATATTCAAACAATTTACGTTTAAGATAAATTTCATATAATTGGATTCATAGTATTCATGTTTTAATATTTGTCACTTATTTTATTCTTTTTCTTCTTAGCCTCCCCAAATTTGAGCATTTGAGATGATTAAATTTCATCTTCTTTTAGCATATCAAAGAATTTTTTGAAAGTAGCTGTTGTCCTGAAGTTCGCAATATATACCTTGATGTAATGCACATGGGCTTTGAGATAACACTATATAGGTGTCCTCACTTATCCACTTTTTTTTTCTTTTCAGTGTTTAACTATCTATAATCAATGGTAGTCTCAAAAATGTTAAATGAAGAAGTTCTATGAATAAATCATTCTTAGGCTTTCATTGTATGTCATTCTTGGTAGCTGGACAAAATCTCATGTTGTCTCTTTCCTCTGCCCAAGATATAAATCATTATTTTTGTCCAGCCTGTCCATGCTACGTATACTCCAAACAATACATATCTGATAAATCCACCTCATCACTTAAGACCCAACCTCGTTATCAGATAGACTGCTCCAGTAGCTTAGTGCTCATTTTCAGGAAACATACATTTTATGTAATATTGACTCTAAAACCCAATAGTAATGATGCATGAAATTGATGTAAGCCAAAGAAAAACCATAAAGAAATATTTTTCAATGAAAAAACAAACATTCTTGCCTTAATAAGGAAATGGAAAAGTCATATACTAAGACTGGTAAGGTATATGATAACAAATCTTCATGAAATTTTGCAGAAAAAAAACTATGCAAGTTTTGTTGTTATACTGCAGAAGGTATCGGCACAATGTATATAAGTGCTCAGTTAATGTGGAAAACTCATTAAATATCCAAAGTGTATAGGAAAAAATATTGATATGTAGTATTCAGTGGAATCCATTATTTCAAATATCCAGTGAAGACTCTAAAATGCATTTTCTGCCGAAGAGTGTGCCATGGTAGTCCTTTGTATGAAATGTGGGTCCTATACAGCAGAGGTTTACAATTTCTCCTTCTTGTATTTTATGACAGTTTGGTCATAATTTACATTTATGTATATGCTATAATTACTCAGTATATCTTTAATATTATTACTTTAAAAACACAATTATCACTTGGAACAATTAATAATAAAGAGCAATATTTGCTTTACTTTCACACATTCTTTCTCCAATAGTTTTATTGGTGCACTGTAATATTTTTTGTCTCACAAAACCTTTTGTTTCTTTCAGCACTAAACATTTTAATTCACCTTCTTTCTAACATCATTTGTGACTGAAAGTCCACTACAGTTCTTATTCTTGTTTTTCTTTCTGGATCCGCCCCAGATTTTCTTTTTATCTTTTTTGATTCTTGCAGGTTGAATCTGATATACCTGGATGTGGAAGTTCTGGGGTTTTCTTTTGTTTGTATGATTTGTGGGGTAGGTGGTATTTATCTCACATTTATAGTTGGTATCTGTCATTACTTTTGAAAAATTCTTAACCATTATGGTGCTAGGATTTGTTGGTGTTTTCCATTCTTTCAATTTTGAAAAAAAAATTAAATCTTTTATTTTTTTATTTGGTACAGGGTCTCATTATGCAGTTTGGACTCATACTGACCCTTCTGTCTTAGCCTTCCCAGCACACTACCATGCCCAGTTTCACTGATCAGCTCAACACTTCAGGGATTCTGTGGCCAGTGAGGCATACGGTAGTGAGAATGGAAACTGGGTCCTTACACTTGCTGCCAGGCACTTAGACCACAAAGCTATGTCTTTTGATATTTTAATTATAAATTTTACCAGCTTTTTAAAATTATCTTCTAGTTTTTCAGTGCATGATTTTTTCATTTCTTGTTTTCTTCATATTTTTATTCATCTATTTTAATCTATCTTCAAACTCTCAAATCTATTCATTGGCTTATTCTGCCTTACTCATGCATCTATCACATTACTTATGTCATAATTTATTTTTGTTTTTAGCACTGCATGCTTGTTCTGCCTGAGAGTGTCTTTCTCTGCATACATCACCCACCTGGGCTTGTGTGCTGGCTGCAGTGCATCCCTTTCATATTAATTACAGATATCTTAAATCTTCAGTCTGATAATCCTAACATTTCTGTCATCAATTTGCTTGCAATGATTGCTTTGCTTCTTCAGACTGTTTTAACTTGCCCGTGGTAGCATCCTAGAATTTTTTTTTCTTAGAAAGAAATGAGAAATGAGACATGGAGTAATAGAAATTAAGTTAACAGGGTCCTCAGTATTCTATGTCATATGGCTAGAACATGTACTATATCCATTATTTACTATTCCTGGGGTGGCCAAAGTTTCAAATAAGAATCCTTTTCTTGTGTCTTCCTTTGGCCTGTCATGAATTCTCGCAAAGAAGCTGCATCTTACTGCTCTTTCAGGCAAGATCCACTGTTATATCGAAGTCTCATTAGTGTCTTAATGTGGTAGAGAAAGGGAAATGTTCCAAGAGATCTTAATCTTTTAGAAGCCTCTTTCCCTGGATGTGACCTTCCAAGTGTTCCCCTCTTCATTTTAGATAAGATAGGAAAGCTAGTGGAGGCTGGAGTAAAAGAAACACTCTTCCTCCAGGTGGAATAATTATCTAGAATTAAAAACAAAAACAAAAGTAACAACAAAACAAAACTTTCCAAAGACTTTGGTTGGGAACATGCTCCAAGTGTAACTCATTATACTTGTTATCCTTCCTTTTGACCTAGAGACTAGAAAGGAATATTTCTCTGCTCTATATTTTGAAATACTGGAGAGACTCACAGTGGCATAATCCATGAAAGTATAGCAAACTCTTGAGACTGCCGTTTCTAGGAGTCTCTCAAATGCTCAATGCTACATAGTTCTGACCCGTCCATCCAAGCCATTGTGTAAGTATTTCCACCTGTTTGTCGCTCCAGCTTCTGCTCCATGAACACACACCTTAGCTATGGTTCCCTGGATTAACCTGCCTGTCTAGCTTTCAAGAAAGTGAGGCGCCCTGTGACCTCAGTTCTCTCATCAGTCTAAGATAGCCATCAACTTCTGTTTATTCAGCTTTTACTTTTGGAAGGATAAAAGGGACAATATCCATAACATTACCCATAGAAGCTAAAATCAGAAGTCCACATGAGTTGGTGAAGATCTGTATATCGTGCCAATATGTCACCAAAGTGAAGGATCAGTGGATGAAAAAGAGTTTTGAAGCTGGGTTTGAATAGGATCTCTGATCCTTCTCTTAGTAACTGTTAGCAGCTATGAAAAATCATTACTATTTCTGGAACTCAGTTCCTATACTTATAAAATGGGGCACATTCTATTTTACATGGTTCTTGTAAGAGTTCACTGAGAAGAAACGTTTGTAATAATAATGTTTAGACAAGATATCATGTCTCCATCTTGTCCTCTGAATAACTACTACAAAGTCTACAATATGCAATGCATTAATTATGGTAACTGTCCTATTGCCTATTTTGAAACTGTTTCACTGCTATTTTATCTTTTTTCTCATGAAAATGAATAAAAAATAAAGCTCATTCATTATAGGATATTAAAGAAATAAATATACACAAATAAAAAAGAAATAATGTAATAGGGATCTTACTGCTGGATATTAGCTCTTCATGTTTGTTATAACAAACAAATGCTTATTCAACATTTGATTTCTCTAACAAGTAAATATTTGATCACTCATTTTATGTACAGAAAGCTTACTGTGTTAGAATGTATACTTATGGATGAAGAAATAGGGACATTGAGAAATTTAATAACCTTTTTTTGATTTTTCACAGATGATAAATGGTGAAGTTGGTGCTTGAACCTCGGTAATGTGGCCCTGAAGCCAGAGCCATATTTTGCATTCTGCTCCCTTGGAATGGTTTTCACTGTGTGTTTGGAATCCAATAGCTAGGTTGATTTGGGAGAAAAATGGTTCACGTTGGGCTAGTGCTGGGGAAAAGCTGGTACATATTCCCAATAAGCTTGACCAAAGTCATGCAGTGAGAGCTATTCTTAGTAGAAATGTCTCTGCCCATAAAATGTGTAATATTTAAAATCTGTGTCAAGAATAATTTTAGGCTGCTGACATGAATTGATCTTCAGCTGCAAAAGTTGTTGTGTATAGGCCTTTTTCATGTAAATTCACCTGGTAATTCATTCTGATGCACAATTTTTGTTATATAATGTTAACTTATTACTAGGAAAAATGTTACTGTTGAAATTGCTTAAAATATTCTGGATTTAATGAACTTCCATTATATAATGCAACTTAACCTGCATACCTGGTTTGGGTTTATTAATTAAGAAAAAATAATTTAACTCAATGAGCCATTTCTCCTACATAATAGCAATAAATCATTTTGAAACATTTAAAAATTTTTAAACCATGAAGCTGAATTGAAAGGGAAATATTGTAACTGCTATAAGACTAGTGAAGGATTCTTAACTTCTAACAAGAATTCTTGCTAAAATCATTTTTCTTGTTTCTATAACACACAATTCAGCAATATGTTTGTGTATTTGAAATCCTAAGAATTAAATTTGAATATAATTTTACTACTGCTTTAGTTTACTTTTCTTTTTTTTTGGTGGGACCAGGGTTCAAATTCATGACCTTGCACTTGCCAGGCAGGCACTTATGCCACAGAGCTATTTCCCCGGCCCCTGCTTTAGTTTACTTTAACAACTTGTTTTATTATAAATAAAATTGATTAGTACTTATACCCCTAATTCCAACATTAGTACATGACAATATATTATTTGTTGCTTATATAACAGAATCACTCATCTTTTTGTTATTTTTATAACAGCTTTATTGAGATCACTTGTCATTATCACAGGATTTTCTATCAGAATCTGAAACTCAAATATAGGATTACAAAAACTGTTTTAAGTGGAAGAACTGATTTTATTAAACATGCTGAGTTGAAAGCTATCTGGCAATGCCACAAATTGTCAAAACTAAAATCCCTTTGCAGTCACCATTTACATTTTATTTGTCATTCTGCTGCAAGTTATGTTAAAGCAGATGCCTCATCAGATGGCAAAATTTCGAAGTGCTTAGATTATGATAAGTATATAAAGTGAACATAGATTTCAAAGGCATTTTAAATAACTATTTAAAATAAAAAATGTTTGATTGCTGAGTAGACTAATAGTCTACTAATAGAATCTTTTGTTTCTTGCTCTTTAGGGAATTTTGAAAGGCTTTTCTGTATATAAAATATTATTGGAGTTTCTTTAACAGACTTAGGATACAATCTGTTCAGATACTTTCATTATACAAAGCAGTCATCATTGTAAAATGTATAGCTCTATCATAACCTAACACAACGCAGTGATTTGCAATATGGCGATTACCACTGTGATTTGATTCATTAATTCTCAGTAACAGTTGTTAATCAGCTCATTAAGCAAGGATTGTTCAGAAGATTTCAACCAGGAGAACCTCCTAAAGAACACTAAAGTCTTCTTTGCCAGGGGGAGGAAAAGGGAACAGGTTTAGTGCCAGAGAAGTTGTTGATAAAAATGACAGTTTATCCATTTTGACAAAATATTAAGTAATTATTCTTTTAATGAGCGCTACATAATTCTGATCATTTTGTACCTTCACCATAATAAAAAGTGTTGGCAATTCAAAAATTCTTCTTTATTTAGCCTTTCTGGACTTTACAATTATTTTGCTATTAAAATCTAGGAAGAAATTCTGGCCTTGCATCTCATAGTTCATCAAAATGTAGACTCTTGTTTCTATAACATGTAATTCAGCGATATGCTCAGGTATTTGAAATCTTTCTTTTATTATTTATTTATTTGGTACAGGACTTGCTACGCAGCCCGGACTCAGTGATCCTCCTGTCTGAGACTCTACAGCACTGAGATTACATGAGTGCACCACCATGCCTGGTTTCAGTGTCTGGCTCCATGTGGGGCTGGCACGGAATGTAGTATCGGGCATTGAACCCGGATCCTTGCACTTGCTAGGCAGGCACGTAGACCTCTATGCTATCTCCCTAGCCCAGATATTTGAAATATTGTGAATTAAATTTAGATATATTTTTACTATTGCTTTAGATGAGTTTAAGCAACTTGCTTTATCTTTAAATATATCATATGCAATTGCTTATGTAGACATAAAGTGCTAAAAATGCAAACCTATGACTTCTTAGTGTGCAATAAATTTAATCCTTAGTACTGAAGACAGCTTTTTTATTATTTTTTACTATTAGCTTTTGCCACAAGAAATCTGGATCACAAGTTAAGGGATAGGGCCAATCAGAAAGTATGTATGATTATTGTTTACAGCCAACCCTATATTCTGTCTAGCAAAAGGTTTTTGTTAAACATGCATTTTCTCAGTAGCTAATCAGAAACTGGCAACCTTCCCATAGGGAATATGTCTTCCTATTATTAAAAAGAAATTACCTAAGCCACTTGTTTAGCATATGGAGACCTCACCCTAGGTGGGCTAGTACTATGAGGAAAGAGGGGATTCAGTTCAGCTCCAAGAACAGCAAGGAAAATTGGGAATTTATAGTCAAAGAATGTGGTTGGAGGTCAATGGATGGCAAACTATTAAGAAGCAAGGTAAGTGCCAAACTGACCTAACAAGACTTTTGTTGAAGTCAGGCCAGGGTGACAAGCTATCAAGGGTGGTGAGATCACGGGTGAGAGATTTTTGTTAAACTGTCTCAGCAGGATTCTTGCTATAATTGCAATAAGTGGGCCAAGGGTAGGTCCCAATTTGGAGCCTTGTCAGAAAGAGGACTCAGGAGCCAGGTAGAGTTAAGCAGAAAGAAATTTCATGCTCCTTATGTAGAAACGTGCAGGTTTTATCATTACCTGATCTGAAGCTAGCAGCCTCCCCATGAGATTATGGTCTGTCTTATCCATAGCCAGAAGAAAGAATCTTAAGTATAGAGGTAAGAATAGTCTCATTAATACTTAGGAGTTAAGCATCACAAAATCAAACTTCAAGGAAAGCTTTTATGTGTATCACTTACTTTTGGAAGCACAACCATAGCCCAAACCTTCCAATACACATTGAGTCATCTGTCACACATCAGAAAACGGAATGAGCAGGCTTTCTGAATTAGAGCAAGTCAGGCAGGTGCTTGAAATGACTTCAGTAGGACTCTGATACTAGCATCTTCCACCGTGCTGGGCGGCAATATGTGAGGAAGCATGATGATTGTATGAAGTGTTTCCTTTCTATCTGCGAGCATGGTTTCCCCTAATCACTTGCCCATACACACACCTTCACCTTCTAGCTGGCCACTTCCATTTCATAAGTGGGTTAAGAATGCACATGAAAATACACTGAGGATTCAAGTGAAAATACTGTATTGGTGAATGACAAATAAGTCTATCCCATTCTTATAAATCAATCTAAGTAGACATTTACTAATTTAAATCAATTTCAGTTTCCCATAGAGCTTTTGAATTGATCAGTAATAATTCAGATTTGTCACTGGCTGGGTCTTCTGGGTATTCTGACTTTTGGCAGTTTACTTACTGAAGAACTCCTCAGATTTTACAAATGAGTGAATTAGTATGTTAATTAGTCATTATAAAATATTTGATATTACTTAAGTATATGCTTTAAATAAACAGACAGTATCACTCTGAATGTAATGATTTTTTTTCAAAGAATTTTAGATAGCATACATAAAACCCAAGTTTCTGAGTTAGTAAAATGGTAATAGGGACAACACTGGAAAAATTAGCCTACTAGTTTGGATGAGGACCTTGTTCCCACGATTTCCATTTTTTAAGTTATAGAATGCCTAACTCAGTCCTAAGTACAACTTCACAGGATAGTAGGTACAAGGACTGTCATTTTATGAGAATTGTCAAATCTCTAAAGGAAAAATAAGTCTCTGTTACATTTTTTAAATGGCTGCTGACTACTTCTTCTTGTATTCCTATAGTCCATCTGCTGTGCTGTCATGTTTTCATTACATGCCACATTTTGTGCACTTTCTTCTAAATATATCACTCCCTTTGTTATGATTTGTATCTAGTTGTCC
The DNA here is from genome assembly GCA_004027025.1 of Myocastor coypus. Classification (NCBI taxonomy): domain Eukaryota; kingdom Metazoa; phylum Chordata; class Mammalia; order Rodentia; family Myocastoridae; genus Myocastor; species Myocastor coypus. The sequence continues at coordinate 207,463 of PVJA010000033.1, read as the reverse complement.
CCCACAAGGCCTTTGGGACAGACTTCTAGAGTTTGTGATTAACCCATAATCCACTGGAGTTATTGGAGTAAGTGCTGAGTTTATGGGTATGAGTGCTACACCCAGCCAGGGCTGGATAGCCTACATGCAATGTAAGGAGACCGGCTTGCTTTCTGTAGACACTTCTGCCACTGCTTCTGCCCCTTTGCTCTCTGCTCTTTGCCGCCACCATGAGAGGTTGTCCTGCGCTGTGTGCTGCTGTCTTTAAGCCAGCTGAATATGAACTGAAACCTCCAGTAACTGTGAGCTAAATAAAACTTTACTTCCTTCATTTTGGGTATCAGGTATTTGTCCCAGCAAGAGAGAAGAGTAGCCAAGACAGCCTTTGACTCCTGCTTAAGTAAAAGTCTAATATTAAATAGAGTATAAGTTGAAAAAAATTCTTCCTTGGAGGACTGGTCCATCAAGAAGCTAGTTTTTCCTTCCAGGTTGTCCCAGCAAATCCACTGGCCATCAATCGGCTCTGGCAGGAAGGTATCGTAGAGGTTTTGAGTGGGTGAGTACATACAGCTGTGAAGGCAGTCATGTTTAGCCAGGAAACCTACACAGTTTTTTTCCTGCTAGTTGTTGTATGGGGAAGGGACAGAAAGAATCGTGTTGTTCCATCTTGGAAAACCAAGTCAAGTTGATTTGATAAGCCCAAAGGTTCGGAGACAATCATCTTTTCAGACCATTACTGTGGATAGGTCAATTTGACTTGATTGAGAGTTAGCTAGCAGCCCAGACACAGAGGTGTATGCTCACACTCCCAGCCTCTAAGGGTTGAGATAGGATTTCAAGTTTTAGCCCACGCTGAGAAACTTAGCAACTTAGTGAACCTTGTCTCAAAATAATAATAAAAAGTAAATAGATAATAAATAAATAAATTTAAAAGACTACCTATATAAGTCATTGTAAATGTCCTGGGTTCAACCCGAATATTGAAAAAAAAAAAGGTGAAATAATTCTAACTGTGCCTGGATATATTATGGAGATATGACTTGGGTACGCTATGGTCACTAACACCTTCTTCTTTGGAACTATTCCTATACTCTGGGATTCCTGGATATCACAAAGGAACCAGCTTTGCACCCATTTACCATGGTGCTTCTACTTTGGAACTAGGTGCTCATAGGCTACACCTCTTTAAACTGTGAGCAAAATTAAGCCTCACCTTGGTAAATTGTGAACATCAGGTATTATCTCTGAGCAGTATAAAGCAAATGCACACAACTGGTGCTGGAGAAAGAATGTTGTTTCTGTTAGTGCACATGACTGTCGTTTGCAAACTGATGGAACTGTTTCTCAGAAGTAATTTGGAAAGTTTTATGGGTATAGGCTAAGGAAACCTAGACCATTGCAATTGAAGCTCACAATAAATTCTATTCAGAGCTCATAGGGTCAGGATCCTGACAGGAATATGGTCAGAGTCAGACTGAGGAAGTTTAATTTGGGAACAAGAACTTCGCTGGTAATTGTTCTAGAGCAGTGGTTCTCAATCTGTGGGTCCCGACCCCGGTGCGGGTTGAATGACCAACACAGGGGTTGCCTAAAGCCATTCCGAATCATAACTGTAGCAAAATTACAGTTTTGAAGTAGCCACCAAGAGTATTTTTTGGTTTGGGGTCACCGCAACATGAGGAACTGTATTGCGGGGTCATGGCATTAGAAAGGTTGAGAACCACTGTTCTGGAGGTTAGGCATATTATGCTCTAGCAGAGAAGAAAAGAAAAGAAAAGAAAAGAATGGAAAGGAAAGGAAGAAAGAGAAAATAGAAAAAAATCATAAACCTGCCTACATTTTGCACATGTCTTGAAATATAAGGGAAACTGAGATTAAGGTCAATAGACTGATTGATCTAATATAGGAAATTTCAAGGTGGTTCATTATTCAGGATGTGACATAGTATTACAAGTTGCAGTTAGCCAGCTTTATAGTGAGATGTGGGCAAAAGTAAACCAAAGACATTTGAAAATTAGACTTTGGTTCCCAAGCAAAACTGTGTAAAATTAGGACCAGAGGATATGCAGTTTCTGTGCAATTAGAACCATGAAAAATAAACCAGGTAGATTCTACAGAGGTAACAAGAAAGATAATGACATCTCAGAAATTAACAAGACCCCATCCATGGAAGTCTCAAGGACCCAAAACTATAAACATTTCATTTGAGAAAAGTCTGCTGGATGCCTACTTAAGAAGGGCCTGCTAAAGAGTTCGCTCCTCGAGATTTAGTTCAGTGTCCCTAGCCACCCAAAGCCTCACTACAGCCATTGTCACTGTAGCCATGACACAAGGATTCCTGCCTACTGCTACCCCTGACAGTAGACTTTTACATCATCCAGGACATCCTGGTTTGATCCTTGCACAGAATGCAAGAGTTACAGGATCAGAATGGCTTCTACCCAGAGCAAAAAGAATACCTAGAAGGCCAGCAGGGAGTTCTTGAGAGGATAGGCATGCGAAGCTGTTACAACGAAGTGGATACCCTACAAAGAAGTAGATGCTGAGGAAAACTACAGAGCCCCAGATATAGAACTTGGAGGTATACGAAGTAATGCTGGATATGTTGTGTTCAAACTTTCTTCCTGTTCTTCCCTGTCCTGCTATTCTTCCCTTTTGGAATGGAAATGTTTACCATGTTGGATTATGTAACTTTTTATTTTTTTTAGAGATCCACAACTGAGTTTGCTTTGACTTTCAAAACAGATTTTGACTTGGTCCTTTGAAAGATGCTAAGACTAAGCAGATTTTTGGAGAAGAAAATTACTGTATGGTCGATCTGTGCATTATAGTTGTATAATACTTGGTGAAATTATGAACTTGCCATTATATTTTAATGTTAAACTTAGCTTAAGGAGAGATGTCTGGTTGTCAAGTTAACAAGGGTACACTGTGACCATTAATCATGATATGACGGTTTGACTGGAGTAAGTAATGTACAAGACAAGAGATTAATATGGCATATTCTTGATGTATCTGGGTGGGTGGGAGGTATGACCTGGGTGCCATCTCATTTCTGGCTCATTCTTCTTTGAGGCTGTTGCCCTGCTGTGAGTCTCAGGCATTATAAAATAAGCACGTTTATTCCATCATCACACTCTGTCTTGGAGCCAGGTTATTATAGGGTGAATTCCTTAATGTTAAACCAAATTATGCCTCTTCACACTTAAACGGTTGATGTCAGGGATTGTAACTTAACCATGGAAACATGGACTGAGACACATTAGCATTGAGGTTAATCATGTTTTCCTCATGAATCAAGGAAATAAAATGTTAAAATGACATGAAGTTTTATTTATTTTAAGTAGATGGAGATAGAGACAAAGATAAGTACAGATGTAGCAAATCTTTTAATCTAATGGAAAAAATAAAACAGTTTGTGTTTAAGAATCACATATTTCAGAAGAAGAGTCCAGGTCATTAGTACCCACTTTTATTTGCATGTCTGGAAACAATACCATTTGACTTATCCAGCTAGTATTGAAGACAAAGATCCTATGATTACACAGTATTACAGCTGTTTGAATCATAACCAGTAAACTCACACACCTTTTTAAGTGGGACTAACAAAAAAGCACAAATTATCATTTTTTTATTACCGTAAAATTTTGAGCTCTGTCTGCAAAAGGCCAACTCAGGCTTCAGTGGGAAAATGCTGGTCCTGGAGAATTGAGTTTGGATTTTAGGATGAAACAGTTTGAAAGCCTAAAGCTTCAGTAAGGAATTTTAGAAAATCTCATGCAATAGATTAAAAGTACAATCTATTACTGAGATAGAAATTAAAGCAAATACAATCAGGGGTAGCATTCTCACTACTATTCATAGGATAGGATGAATAGAAAAAATGATTAATAAGAATATTAAACTAAGGTTTTCTTAGAGGGGCTACAGTTTGATGTAGAATGTTTAGAACCAGAGATAACTGTGGCATAAACCTCATATTTCCTGTGGACCTCTTCTGGCTTCAGTGAAAAACTTGGTTTATGTAAGAACATATAGCAATAATTCTCTTCTGTAAGAGAAACACATAAATATTGTTTAAGCTTATCTAGGTAATTTAATCATTTACTGGTCTGATTATATAGGATGAGGAAGACCTTTATGGATTAAACCCACACCTAAACAAAACTTTTAACTAATCATAATTCATACTCCCACTTCTAGGAAATAAAATAGATCAGTCATAAGGAAATAAGCTGAGATCAAAGATTGAGGTTTGAAACAAAACACTGAAGATTCATACTACATTTTTTTAAATAATTAGAGGACTTTATTTTATATCAATGTTCATCCTTAGCCAACAAAGTTTCCTTCCACATTTCAAATTATTTTCAACAAAGCAAGAGTTAGTGTTGTAGTAATGAGGATCTTATTGGAAACCCAACCCAAGTTGGATCATGTAAGTGAATTCTACAGCTGAACTTGGCTGATGGGACTCAATCTCCATCTTGTGGCTCAGATTTTATGTATTTGACCTGACATTCAGATTTTGTTTTGTGACAAAATTAATGTCATCATTCCCATAATCAGATTCTCTTACTTCCAAAAATAGAGGAAAAGATAGTTATCTACCTCTCTCTCCACAGTCACCTCAACAAACTTAGGATACATGTAATTGGTATTAATTGAGTCTCTGTGCCCAAGAGCCTATGCCTGTCTGATGTATTCACTACTCAGTCATGGGCTCCTTTACCATATAAGCTTTATTTTTACAGTTGTTGTAGGTAATACCTGGTACATAGCAGAGACCAAAAAAGGTCTCCTTAATTGGAGTGACATTTTTGATTAGGTGTAAAGATGACAAATCTATTGGGAAGAATGAATTCGAGTTGACAGTAGGAAGCCCATAGAAATGAATTTCAGATAAGGGGTACATGAGATATATGATCATGTCTTGTTTTCCATGGAACACTAAGTCCTTGAAATGTGTGGTGAGGAAATGAGTTTGGGAAATGATGATTGTTATATCCTTCTCTTGTTGATTCACAAGAGTTATTACCATATTAAAACCTCTGAGAATCCCATGAGTAATTAAGATTGGTTTACTGTTATTAATGTGCCCAAAATTACCTGTGGCAGTATTTATCATAGAATTCATTTGAGCTGAAGTTTTGCGAAGGAAGGCTGCAGAAAGAATTGTCAACTAGTTGGGTTTGGTTGGCAATGGTGAATTTTCAGACATTTTAGGCCATAAAGAAAAAAACTTCAAAAAATAGAAATTTCTATAAGGAACATTTTATTAAAAGAAATCATTGAAGAATCACATACAACAAAACTGCATAAGTTTTTACTAGCATGCAAAGAAATCCGTGGTATGCAGTACATATCAACTATGTTTTAAACCAAATGTTCATTGTCTCATAGTTTTTGGAAAATGTGGAGTAGGTATATGTTTGTATATGAAGAAACAGCTTTCTGAACTTGTACTACAAAAGGAAACAAATGGGAAAGTGTTTGTGGGTTGGTTTTATTATCTTCTTTGTATTTTCATGTTGTGTATGTGTTTGGGGCTGTGTGGTTCTATTTACTGACCATGGTCACATATTGCTTTTATAAAAAAGTTATTTTGCTCAGTTTAATTTGTCTGAAAACTTCCATAGTATTAAACATTATTGGCATGCTTTCTGTGATTTCCTTTCTTAATTGGAACATAAATTGATGCACTTTTAACATCAGGCACAATTTCAAACTCTTATGCGTTTATTCTTTCTTCAAAAATAAACCTACTTGTAGGTGCTACAAAAGTCAAAAAGGAAGGCTTGCTGGCAGAGCACTTCAAAAAGTCCTCAAGCAATTCACATTTCAGCTGCCCCGCTACCAGATTTCAATGAAACACGTGAAGCAGGACAACCTGACATTAACATCAGTCCAATAGAGATGTCAAAAATATAGGGTGCAATTAGGAGCTGAAAAATAACAGAGTGATGGGATATCATCAAATCACAGCAGAGATTATAATAGCATTTGACACTAGCCATCTAATGAAATTTATTGAACAATTCAATGGCTTTTATTTCAGGAGTGATCCAGTGAGAGTGGAGAATGACCTCCACAGGCAAAAGAGAGACAGAATCTTTGCTAGAATACCTTCAAAGGGAGTTGTTCTCTAACTACTGAATTAGAATAATACTGTCACATTCTGCACTTGTGTCATGCATTCTCCAGTCAAGAATTCACCAGACAGAAAGACTCAATGCTTACATGCAGACTGAGAAATAATTTCAGTCCAGTACCCAGGGAAGGCCCCAGAGATAATCTAAACCTCCCTCCCTTGGTCTCAAAATTTATTCTCTGTCTAATGTCACATAAGAAAAAAGAAACAATTACTTCATAGATATGAAAGATCCACACAGATAAGGACATGGAAATTGTCTTCCCTTTTTTTTCAACAGAAAAGTAGTTGATAAATCCAGTATGAGGTAGAATAGTAAAAGGATGTTAGGATTAGTTCTTTCTCAAAAGTCTGAGAACTGTGGGATGGGAAATTGCTAAATGAGCTATTTTGGCTGATATGTTATTATGAACAATGTTAATAGGTAGGAAAACTGAAAGAACGTGCAATGAGCAGTGATGGTCAGATAGCTCAGTGGACTAAAGCACCTGCTTAAGCAGAGTGCAGCAGCTAGGGTTCGATGCCTGACATGCCATGCTGCCCGCCCCCAGGGCATGCTGAGATAGTGATGACCGGATGTGGTGACACACACCTGCAATCCCAGGGCTTGCGAGGCCGAAATCATTATGAATCTGACATGTGTAGTGAGACCCTGTTGACCCTGTACTAAAAACATACATACATATATACATACATACATACATACATACATACAATGAGTACTCATCAGCCTCTAAGATAGGCTCGTGATTTATTTATGTGTTTTCATTGTAGATTTATTTACATAGATGTTCAATTTATTTTCCTGAACCACAAATAAATAGCTTATGAGAATCATTTCATTTCTAAATTTTCCCTTATGCATCACCTTTTAAAAAGAAAATTAATCTATATAAACAAGTGATCATCATCATTGCTGATAAAATTAAGGAAAAACTCATGTCATGTAATTTTTTACCCTATATAAATTTCATTACCTTAATTGCTTTGCTGTAAAATATCTTTTAAAGATTGTGTTTTAAAATCAAGACCCAATCCAAGTTGTTAGTCTGCATGGGGTTTTATCTTTCAATCTAGAAATGGCTTTTCTATTTTTTAACCTAATGAAATTAAGTTTTTGATGTATTCTGAGTAGTTATCTAACAACACGTTCCACAATTTGTAATTATAATTTTATTTATTCCACATATTTTGATTGTTTCTTTCCATTATACTTCCTATTAGTTGCCTGAAATTTGATTAGATTCATCTTAAATATTTTAACATAACATTTAAGAGATGCACTTGGCTTCATATCCTATCAAGCTTATACTGTAACGTTTCTGCTTCATCTGGTACCATTAGTTTGATTAATTGAAGAAGTTAATATTGTTTCATTGTAAAGTATATATTTTGCCTTTTCCAAATTCATCTGGTTATATTCTAGGTCTTTTGAAATCATATCACCCCAGTGAATCTATTATCCATTCATACTTGGCACATGAATAAATATTTCTCATTTCCAAGAGTGATTACTATTTTTCTATTTATTTTATTTTATCACTACTTCTACACTTATTGTGTAGTATTCTTTGAAATTGAAGAATATGACAGAATTCATTGTAAAATTCAGACTGCAATAAAAAATTATTTGAAATACAAATAATTTGAAATACAAAGAAATGGGAACTGTGACCCATACTCAAAAGAAATCATAGAACCAACCTGAAATGCTAGAATGAGCAGCAAAGAGTTTGAAAACATCTAATAAGTGTAATAGCCAACAGCCTAAAGAAAAATATAGTCGCAATAAATGGGAAATCTCGAGATCATATTTTTCAAACAAACAAACAAACAAACAAAGAATAAATCTGGAAGATTTACAGTTCTTAGTGGAAAAATTGACTGCAATGTTAAAATCAAAAGAATGGAGATCTGATATAGGATAGACAGATAGATCAATATAACATATCTGAGAGATCAGAGTTGAGCCCTTCATTTTTAATGAATGTGTTTGGTACATTTACTCTGAGCTTACTACATAGCTCAGAGTCATAGTGATTCTCCTGTTCTCAGCCTCTCCAGTGCTGGGATTATAGACATGCGCCACCCTGCCAGGTCTCAGTGGCTGGCTCAGTGCACCAAGGGTTGGGGCTGGTATGGCAGGTGGTGCTATGGAATTCAGGAGCTTGGTCCACTGAGCTATCTTGCTGGACCTGAGCCCTTCCTTTTATGGTCAACTGACTTAGCACAGACATTCTAGCAAATGATCCTGGCACATCTGGATTATCTACATGCAAACAATAAAATAGAATTTTACCTCACTTTGTGCAGGAAAATAGATGATAGAACTGAACTGAAGAGCTACGACTCTTAAGAAGGAAATCTACAAGGAAATATTCATGATTTACAGTTAGGCAAAATTTCTTAAATGTGACACCAAAATCACTACCAGTAGAAGAAAAATATTAATAAATTAGATATGAAAAAGCTTGCACTTTAAAATACTATTAGGATACGAATGTTAAGTCAGACTTGGAAAAAATATATATGTATGCACATATAAAATTCAGAATACAAGAGCCGGGTGTGGTGGCACACGCCTGTAATCCCAGCACTTGGGAGGCTGAGGCAGGAGGATCGGTGTGAGTTTGAGACCAGCCTGGACTACAAAAGTGAGCATAAGGCCAGTCTGAACTGCATAGTGAGACTCTGTCAAAAAAAAAAAAAAAAAAAAAAAATTCAGAATACACTAAAAAAAAAAAAAACTTTACTGCAATGAAAAGATAGTTAACCTAAAGAAAAGAAAAACTAGGCACTACTTATAACATGTTTTACTACAAAGGACAAGTAGAAGTCCAGTAAGTGAAAATATAGTCGATAAAATTCCAAGTCACATACATAAGAATGGTTATTAATACAGTGGGTAATATAATAAATATTCAACATCATATAGAGAAACAAGAATCTCCTGCAGTATGAATGGGAACATAAAATGGTATAATCACATTCCAGAAAAAGTTGATCATTTTCTTAAATATTAAAGATAAATTTATTACAAGACCAAACATTCCTACTCCTAAGCATGCATTCAAGAGCCAAATGTATGCCAAAAACATAATATGTATTAATGATTATAGCAATATTATTCACCATAGCCCCAAATGGCAACAGTCCCAAATATCCATCAATTGTTACTACAAAAGACAAATAAAATATGGTATTTTCAGATGATTAGGATATATTTGGATCAAAATAAACAAACTGCTGATAGATGTTACAATAAGAATGAACCTCAAGATTATTATGCTAGGTTAAAGAGAACAAATGCAAAGGATAACATATTGCACACTCTATTCCTAAGAATATACAGAACCAGAAAATGATAGGAAGATCATTGATAATGATGGAAATATTGTTATGTTAGGATGGGGTGGAAATAGGGATAACTATAGATTAAAACCAGGTTTCTTCGCGATGATAAAGACACTCTAATGTCCTTTGCAGTGATGGTTGCATAACTTTTGTTATGATTTCTAATCATAGATGTCCTTGTCAGCCTTCTGTGTTCAGAGGTAGAATTGTAGAGAGGTGCTTGGATCATGTGGGTGTGGTTATTACCTGACTTGTAGTTAGGAGGTAGGGTCTAGTTCGAAAAGTGGGTAACTAGGGCTGTGGCATGGGGGCAGTTATAGCTACTCCCACCATTCCTTTACTCTCTGTTTCTCTGCTGCTGGGCTACAAGCAGCTTCTTGGCTGCTGTGCTCCTGTGCTGTACAATCCTTCCTTGGAGCCAGCCAGTTCGGACTGAAATGAACCGTGAGCCAAAGTGAACCCCTCCTACCTCAATCCGAGGGTATCAGGTATTTTGTCCCACTAACAATGAAAGTGACTACCTCTATAACTGTTTTAAAAACCATTGGCTTAGATAGCTCAAAAGAATAAGTTTTATTCTGTGTGAACTGTAACTCAACAAAATTGCTTGAAGTGGAAGTAAGTAAAAGTTTATCATTGAGAGTACAACTCAAAAATCAATGCATTCATTCCAAGCATAGTTTCAGTGTTACATGGTGCTATGATCAATATGATGAACCTTTTGAAGGTTCTTGAGACCAATATCTGATTCATCCTGTGTACATAAGTTTTGCTCTTGTTATGTTTTCTCCTTTATCTGCTTCCAGTCACTTCGTTGTTTAATCCATAACACATTCAGCTGTGTTATGCCCTTAAGTTCTTATTTTCTTCTTTAAAGTTCTTATATTAGGGAGACTATAAGGTATTTACACATGTAGGTCTGGTTTATTTCACTAATGAGCATATGTTCAATATACATCCATTTATCATTCTTTATAGCTGAGTAATATTCCATTATATAAAAATACCACATTTTTTTCAACCATTGTTCAAATGATGGGCATTTTGGTTGTTTCCAAGATTTGGCTATTACAAATTGGGCTGTTATAAACATAGGTGCACAGCTATCGCTATGGTATGATGTTTTCAGTTTTCTGACAAAATTCCCAGTAGGGGAATGCATGTCACTCTTGTATTTTTGACGTGTGCTGCTCCCAGTGTAAACTCTTACTGTTATTCTCTCTCTCAAGAGTATTAGTTAAAAATAAGAGACTGGGCCGAATACCATAGACTTGACAGGCTACACTTTTGTATTTCCTTGAATTTCCAAATATCTGTGTAAAAATTGTGTAACTGCTTATATCACATTTTATGGAAAGTTATTAGAATATCAATGATGGTCAGAAAATATCATTTCCAAGCTAAGTCAAAGATATTTGATACTCAGAAAGCCAGTGATGATAAGCTCAAGTATCTATGTTATAGAGTAATAGTATCACAAATCTTTTCTGCGGGAGAGTTGAGAATGTAAGTTAACAGACCAAAAATTGGAGAAAAAAAAAAGGGCTATGACGATAGCCAATATTATGGCCCTAGCCGTTTAAGGTCAGCAAGGACTCAGGATATAAGAGAAGCTGTGCTGTAGTATCCTATAACTCAGAAGTGTCTCAAATTTTCTGGTCAAGGAGATTATGGGACCTCAGAGAAAAGGGATAAATGAACTATAGTGTATCTAAGGAGAGTCACCCAGAGAAAATCATTCTCTCAGGTTTTCACAGAAAGCAAACTGGCCAAGCAATGGCTGTGACTCATCCCAAAGGCTGACATTACCAACAGCTCTACAAAGTACTGTATATAGTCCCAAACTTAATCCTGAGAGGACTTGACCTTGCAAGATACAAAAAATGAATGTTTAGTTATACAAGTCTTGCTTTGACTTGCCCTTGATCACCCAGAAAGAAAAAAAAAAAAGCTTAATTCCAATGCATAAAACGCAGAGCTAGATTGATGAGACAAGCTGTAGGAGGCTTGGACCTATAGCCTCTAGCATTGCAAGCTTCACTGGTGGCCCACTGCAATTGCAGAACATTTGACTGTGTATGCATCTGCTTCCTCTTAGTCCAGAGAGAAGAATTTTCTTTTCCTTTTCTTTTTTTCTTAGCAACATCAATAGGAAGGTGGGTCATGCCCACACACTGTGCTCTGTAGAACCATTGTGAGGACAATATGCAATGTGGCAACTGTTAAAAAAAGAAAGGGGAAAAGAAAAAAATTTTTATTGAAAATGTCAATATTTAATTGTTTGATCAATCTTCTATACCTATATCTATTAATCTAAACTGATCTTATGATGAAAATATGTAATATAACCATTGTTAAATTTAATGAATAATAATTTAAAAATCAATACATTGACAATAGCAAAAGAATTAGTGAACTCAGATATATGAATAGGAATGAGAAAACTGAACAAAGAAAAAAATAAATAGGACCTCAGTAGCTTGAGATATATCAAAGTATATGTGGAATTCCAGAAGCAGAGGAAAGAAAAACTACTTCAATAACAAGAATAGACATAATTTTTAATTATTCTAAAAGACATGTTTTATGGTTTGTGTCTAGTTGTACCCCCAAAGCCTCATGCAGTCATGGGGCAGAGACATCTACAGTTTGAGACTAACTCATGATCCAGTGGGATTATGGGTCTTAGTACTGCTGGAACTATGGATCTTAGTACTGCTGAGATTATGCGTGTGGTCTGAGGCAGATATCCTGAGGTAGAGAGCCTGAATGTAATATAAGAGAGGCAGAAAAACAGATTCTCTTTCTGTTGCTCTGGTTGGTCAGTTGCCTCTGTCGCCATTTTGTTGCTGTCCTGCCACTATGAACTGGATGCTCTCTGCCCTGTTCTACTCAATGCTGGAGCCAGCTGACTATGAATTGAAACCTCCAGTAACTGTGAGCGAAATAAATCTTTCTTTCCTTCGTGTTGGGGGTTGGGTATTTGTCCCAGGAATGAAAGAAGAGTACCTGAGACAACATACACTTAGAGACTGAAGAATCTCAGTGAATCTCAAGTAGGCGACATCCAAACACAGAAAAGCCACATCAGTTCTGGGCACATCAGAATCAAGCAACTGCAAACTCAAGAGAAAAGAGAAAAACTTGAAAATAATCAGAGATACAGAATAACTTGCATGTAAAAAAATGGCATAAATGGTGACATTTTTACACTGAAATAAAGAATGCCAGATTATAGGTGGATAATTTATTCAAGGGGTTGTAAATGTATTTCTAGGTATAAACTCAACATTTTATGCTTAGAAAAACATCTTTCACAAATAAAAAGAAAATAAAGACATTTCAAATAAATGAGGTCAAGAAAATTCAGCACTAGCAGATCTATATTATAAATCAGCAGTAAAGAAAATTGTTCAGGGTGAAGTGAAGTAAAGGGAAGTTATATTTGAAATGAAAAGTGCTAGAAATGATAAACGTATGAGAAAATACTAATGACAGCTTATCTCATTGCACTTTTAAAATGCAAATGAGTTATTTAACAAAAATTTTAGCACTGAATTCTTATATCTATAATATATGATGACTAAGCAAAAAGATGGCTCAAAAGGCCTTATAAAACTCTAAATTTTAATATTTGAATTAGTTACAGTATTTTCTGTAAACATTGTGAAAATCCAAGAATGTTTACTGTAATCTCTAGAGCAAACACCAACAGTAATGAAAAGGATAGGTTTTTGAAAATATAAGGCAATGGTTCTAAAAATCTCCATCAGGATTTTGAGAATAGCACTTAATGGGTAGAATACTCACCCTGACTAATTATATGTACTTATATCTGTGAACTAAGCAACTAAACTGAGGATAGCAATGTGTAATACTAAAACCATGCTTCAGATGCCTATCATTTTGACCTTCTAAATGTGTATACAGCTTCTGGGGCTGGCGAGATGTCTCAGTGGTCTAAAGTGCCTGCTTAGGCAAGCATAGGCAACAACAGGATGGCAGTTCAATCCCCAGCACCACATGCTGCGCCAGTGCCAGACGCACCACAGGGCATAATAGATATAATATATCTATCATATAGTATATTTATATATTATATAATATATAAATGCATACTGCTTCTAATGTCCTATCAATTATTACTATACTGTTTTTTAACAAATGTTTGTAAAGAAAAAAGGTAATAAAACAAAACAAGAGACAAGAAAAAAATTCATAGGATTGTTCTGCTATAATGTTGTACATGGTTTGATATCTAAATTTCTGTGTAAAAATATGTAAGGTTTTTCCACATTATACAGGGATTTAAAGTTTAGAATATCTATAGTTGTTGGAAAGTAGTAGTTACATGTAATATCTGAGGTATTTAATATTTAGACAGTACTATTAACCTCAACTGCTTCTGTTATAGGATAATATCTCTAAGTTTTTCTTATCAGTGTTTAACAACAAAAGTTTACAAACTAAAAATTAGAGAAAAAGAGGGACTACACATATAGCCACTATTTTGGCCCTAGCCCTTCAAGGTCAGGGAGGACTCAGGAACAAAAGAACCTGTGCTGTAGCATCTTGTAACTCAGTGGTGTCTCAAATTTTCTGATCACAGAGGAAAGTGATCAATGATGCACAGGGTACCTAAAGAGCATCACCTAGAGAAAAAAACATTCTCTCAAGCTTTCACAGAGAGCAAATTGGTCAAGCAATGGCTGTGACTAATTAAGATGGCTGACACTGTTAAAAAATCTACAAGGTGCCGTATATGGTTTCAGGGTAAACTCAGAGGAGATTTGACTGACCTTACCAGATACAAAAGTTATATTTTAAATTAACTTAGTCTTAACCATCTAGCACAAGAATATAACCAAGAGCTATAAAAAGTAATGCCATATTAATATGCTGAACTATGAAAGGCTCAAGTAAACAATGTCAGACAACTGTCAGATCTGCTGATAACCCACTGCTATTATGGACTATTGAACTTTATTAGGTTATTTTGTTGAATTCAAGCACCTACAATATTTGAATCGATATCAAGTATGGAAAGGTCCTTTAAAAACTTCTCCAAATACAGCTTCTCTAATAACAATGAAACACTCATCTCTGACTAAACGTGACAAAAAGGGGGATATAAATGAAGGACCATTTTGTAGTGGCTGAGCTGTTTGACTGGCCCTTGCATGTGGAACACTTAAATAAGTTGTTAGTAAAAGAGTGAGAAATGAGCATGCCAAGGCCATGTGGTAGAGTAGACGCTACAAGAAGATGCTACAGTGATGGAAGAGTCAATTCACCTAGGGAAAAAAAAAAAAAAAAAAAGCAACCAGTAATTTATTTGCCTAATAGAGCTTCAAAATGTGTAATGCAAAATTTGACAGAATTAAAGGAAAAAATAAAAATATCAACAACCAACAATGAAAAGCTTATGTTCCTTCTGTTTAGGCATGACAATGGAGAAAAAAATAAAGTCAGGTATGATATAAAAGATCTAAATATGACTGTCATCCAAAATTACTTAATTTATTTTACAATGCAATATATCCACATCATAGTATGCTCTATTTATAAAAGAATAATACACTTTTATTAAACAGATCATGTTTGTCTATTATGCCTGTGGCAACAAATTTCAAAATTCCTAATTATAATAAAATTATACAAGAAAAAAGAAAAATGAAATAGCTTCTAAAACATCTGGAAATTGAACTATATAAATTAAAATGAGCAGCTGCATTTTGTCAAGATTTTCCTAGTCTTTACACCAATTTATCAGGTTATTTTAGTCCAACCTTCTATGTACCTGTGAGTGTTTAACTCACATGTCATTGTCTACCTAAAAATTGTCCTGCCACACCCCTCTTGGTGCTTATTCTCAAAGTGTGAATTCCTTCATTTGTTCTTTAAGAGAATTTTATTTGTCTCTGATACAGATCACCTGAGACTTATTTACTGGAAGAACGACTCCAAAGACTCCTCTTTTGTTTGTATTTCCAGATCCTGTTGCAGAAGAGCAGCAGACTTAGATAAAGTAATTGTTTTAAAGAAAAAGAGAAACATAAAGAAAGGAAGAGAGAAAGAGATAAACTTAGTGAGAGAAGAAAAAATAAAAGAATGTGGAAAGCAAGGCAGAAAAGTATGCTTTAGCTCAAACAACTCACCCTTTGCAAACTAATCTATGATTCAAAGTTCTCAAGAACAATTTTAATTTACTTATTATTTATATTGTACTGGTTTTTTTCTTTCTAATCTAGAAAATGATTTGGGATGTTCTTTAAGAACTAGAAAGTTATCTCTGGGGTGAAAAGAGTAAGACTTAAATAGATTTTGTGTATAACAGATCCAGTTTTTGAAAAATAACTTTTCATTCTATCTCAGCATATAGCCACATGATTTCACAGTAACATCAGAGCAAAGTAAATTTAAAGGCATATAACTATCAGCTGCTCACACTGATCTGAATTATTAAAGGATTACCTAGTACTACAGATAATGAAAATTTATTTGTCCAAATCTCGATATAGCTGCTTGGTGAGAAAAATACAGTCTATGAAGCACACAGATGAGTCTGCATAGTTTTTTTTTTTTTTTTTTTTACACTCTTGATATGTTCTTATTGACTTTGATGCCACGAGACACTGGCTTTGCTAAGACTTTACCCTATAAAATTTGGACTGGGATAATTATGTCCTTGTGAGTCATTTCTCCAATAGTAGCTTTCTGAATTTTAAACTTTTATAGCAGCTCCTTATGTGGTATTGATACAATTATTTTAAAAGTACATATGGGATTGTTCTAGGAGGAGTTATGCTTAATCTTTAAGCAACGTGACATCATTATTGATAATTTAATAAATAGCTTTGCTTGCTTCCCTCAGTCAGAAGGCTCTTTTTAGACTTGTTTGAAAATATTCACGGCACGCCTTACAACCGGCCTAGGAGTAAACATCGGCTCTGGCACCCAGAGCCCCTCCACATGTTGACCATTTATTTCACAGATATTGTGGAGAATACTCTGCTTGGTAGGGAGTTTATATCTCTAACAGCAAGGTGACTCAGAAAGACAGAAAAAACGAACACACATGCAAGAAACCCTCCACAGCAGCTTCATGTGGTGAGGTCTAGGGTGGGGCAGTTTCTGAATTTTCACAGACCTAACATAGGATGGCTCAAATTGCAATTTTATTTTCCTACAATGGTATGAAAGTGCTACCATTCTGTTAGAAATGAGATGAGCCCCCCCACCCCATACATTCTCCTATACTGGAAATTCAACCCAGAGCATTTACACTGAGCTACATCCTCAGCCCTTTGTATACCTTGCTTTGAGATAGGATCTTAATAAGCTGCTACACTGCCCAGGAAATTTAGGGATCAAACTTGGCATTGGCCCGTGTCAGTCTGTCAGAGTGCTGGGATTATTCCCAGCATGCCTGGTGTCTGTTTTTTCTTGGGCTACCAATATGCTGTGTGGTCTTCTCCTGCAATGCGTAGTGTCAGCTGATGCAACTTCTAGTTATCCCTAGTCCCAGGGGAACCACTGGGACTCTGTGATGTGTTGTTTCGCTGAGCTGTGCAGTGTGTGTAGGAGAGGTATATTACTGCATTTCCAACCTAGGCTATTTTCAACTTATGATGGACTTGTGGGCAAGTTGAGGACCATCTGTATTAAAGCAGTCAAGATAAGTTTTCCTTAAGAAAATCACATCTAGGGTAAGACCTCTCATCCTTCCAAAAATTGTTCTCTCATAAATAAGGTTTCTCTCACACAACTTCTTTCCTCTTGGCAAATCTTCAATATCACCACTCCTCTCGATTTTAGCTGATGGGCATATTTCATGTTTATAAAGAGGAGATAAATAATTAGTATGTCAATTATCTGCCCAAGTCTCATCAACAACCTGCAACGGCAGCCACAGAACCTGCCCTGAGCAAGGATCTGGAATCCTCCATGACCTTCCTTCCCTGCACTCCAGCAACATCAATCAAATCACCTTCATGGGAACCTTCCCCAGCACCATCAGTCATTTCTTAATATTAATCACATTTGAAACAACATCAACCCTACCCTCACATCTTCCTCAGTGTATTCGGTATCCATGTTTTATTTGATGTTCATAGCAAAATCCTGAGGAGGATTGTTCAAACTCACTGCCTTGTCTCTCCGTCTTCCATTCTTCATTTGTTTTATTTGGCCTTTTTAGCTTCATCACAAAACTAGTGCACTTTTCACAAAAGTCACTGCAAGTTCTGTTATAAAAGCTGTGGCTTACTTGATTTTGTGGCCATAGGTGGCATGGTTTAACATTCCCCTTCCTCTAGTCTTTCTTCACATTCCATTCCATCCCAAGGCTGCAGCTTCCAACTTCTTTCTCTTCACCAACCACTTCTATTCCATGTTCTTTGTATATAAATACAGGAAGATCTAAGGTTTATTATTTTTTGTGTCTTTTGTTTATCCTCATTCTGTCCAAAGTAATTTCATTAACTACTATGACTTTAAATGGCACTTACCTATTGGTAACTCTCTACATCATACCCAACTGTCTCCTTTGTACACCAGGCACTCGTTTCTAAAATCTGGCCTAAAGATCTAAGTGGGTGTTTATTCTCCTTCATGCTAAACAAACATGTATTTCCTCTGTCCCCATTAATACAAATGACCCTAGGTTGAACATGTGGCTTCTAGACTTTTCTGATAACTTATCTAACATGCACATTCAGAATCAGGATTGTTGGATCATGTAATATACACATGTATATATTACAAAATACGAATATGACCAGTTGCTGTCCTGAACTGCTGCAAAGACATAATTTTTCCATCCTTGGAATATGAAAGCATGGCTGCATATTAAAATTACTTAGACAGAATTTAGAAGTCAGTCCTCTAGGCTATATCCAGAGCAATTAAACTTGAATTTCTTAGTGTAGGAATGAGTCACCAGAAGTAGTTAGAGATTTCCAAGTGATTCTCAAATACTGTGGAGAACTATGTCTGTTCCTATAGTTTAGCCAATAATTGGCTTTTTTCAGTCTGTGGATTTCATCAATAGTTGAAATATTGTGTTCAATCTATGTTTCCACAGGTATCCTTGTTATTCTCAATATAATGAATACATTCTCTCAACACTGTCTTTTCCCCCACTGATGTAAGTCCTGCAGATTACCAAGATACTCAAATCTGTAATGCAGTAAATGTATTTATTTCATCATATCTCATAGTACACAATTCTTAAAGTGGCTTCACATGGGTTATTTCTGCTATAATTGTTAAATTATTGTACACACAGCATATTGAATACGTGTGTTTGTATGTATGATATAGAAGGTATGTGCAAGACTGTATTCACATGCATACAGTTTGCTTGCCTAGAATATGATTTTGTGGTAACTTTTTATTTTGTATTTTAGGGAAGGGTCTACAGGGTGTTCAGAGTCTCACTACTAGATCGGACTCATAGTGATCCACCTGTTTCCAGCCTCCTAAAAGCTGGGATTACAGGCATGCACCACCAAACCCAAATTCAACTGCTTTCTCAAAGTGCCCCACAGGTGAGGACGGGATGGAAGGCCTGGGGATTGAACCTTTGACTCCTGTGTCTGCTTGCAGGCACTTTAATGTGCTGAGCCATTTGGCCAGGCCTGATAACTTCATTTGGAAGTGGAATAGTCCAGTCTTGTATAAGTTAGTATTCAAGGCCAGACAAATCTGAATTGTGACTTTTTTATTAGCTCCAGAAATTTGAGCAAATTGCCAATCGCTGCTTTGGCCTCAGGTTCCTTGCTGGTAAAATAATGATAATAACTTAAGCTACATGTGTTTATTGTGAAGATTAAGTGAGAAAACACAGACAAACATGAAACAAAATGCCTGACACATCATCAGTGTGCAGAAAATGCTGTTTTTCATCTTTGCCATTGTTTGTACAATTTTCCATTTGAGGTGCTGCATAAGTCTAGGGTTCAGGTTATTTGTTCATCAAGGGCTAGAAGAGAGGAAACCTCTTATTTTTACAGGCAGAATCATCTCTGTATATTTTGCAGGTCTCCTTACAGCTCACATTGGTTGACAGCAGTTTGACATGCTCAGGCAATGACACAGCAGTCTTAAATTTGTACAGTAGAATCACAACTATGCAACGTGAACGTCTTCAATCTATAAATATAAGTTGCATTGAAAAGCAAGGGTGTTAATAATAGCTGGATCAGAGAGAAATTATTTGTCATAAGACTCTGATCTGTAAACACCACAAACTGACTAAAGATTCTCAATTATTATAGAACACAACCCGGGGCAATTAGTTTCCAAATTTCAATGATCAATACAGTAATTCAACTATTTTTATGTCATCTGGGACTTCCCATTTTCAAAGAAGCCAGAAGTCTAGCTTTTAAAATTTTAAATGTTAGCATCTACTAAAAATTATTGCATGATTGGACAAGTGAAAAAAATCTAGTGGTCAAATTAGGCCATAGATCATGAATTTCCAACCTCCCATTTTTCTCCAGGTCCTCACTCCAGGTTTTCTCCAGGTCTCCTTCTGGCTTATTGAGAAGTACAGCTGGAGCATGCCATTTTAGTTCTCACTTAATTTTATTTTAAGCCACATCCCCAGGCTATGTTACAAGGTAGGCTCTGTATATCTCAGGGCTCTTATCTTTTGTCTTTTGTCATTGTACTTCCCACATTTTATTACAACATCTACCTTTTATTTATTTATTTTATTTATTTATTTATTTTATTTTATTTTTATTTTTGTCTTTTTGAGACAGGGTCTTGCTGTACAGTTCAGGCAGGCCTTGAGCTCAGTTTTGTAGCCCAGGCTGGTCTCGAACTCTCATCGATCTTCCTGCCTCAGCCTCTCAAGTGCTGGGATTACAGGCGTGCGCCACCACGCCTGGCTAACATCTACCTTTTAATTTGTAGATTAGATTACCCACTACCAAGTGTGTTCTTTAGAGATTGCATTAAGATCTTAGCACTTGCATAGTCCAATGCTCCATAGTCATAGTGGGTTATTGGAAGAACTGGCAATGTTGGAAGCTGTTGATTTAAGACTTTTACAGTTCAACATACTAATCTAGCTTTATTTTTTATGCCTAGTGGTCAAACTTTTTTGCTGGGTGGTTAATGGTAAGTTAAAGCAAGGCCTGTATAACAGAACCTGTAACTTTTGTATCTCCCAAGGTCAATCAAATCCCCTGAGGATTTATCTTGAAATCATGTACGATGCTTTGTAGATTTGTTGTCAATGTCAGCCATCTAGATAAGTCATGGCTATTGCATGACCAGTTTGTTCTCTGTGAAAGACTGAGAGAATGTTTCTGTCTGGGTGACTCTCCTTACTCACACTATACTCCTTAGGCACACTATACATCATTGATCCCTTTCCTCTGTGGCCCCAAGATCTCCTTGAACAGGAAATTTGGGACATCACTGAGTTACAGGATGTTACAGCACAGGTTCTCTTATGTCCTGAGACCTCACTGACCTTGAAGGGCTAGGGCCAAAATATTGGCTATCCTTGTAGCCCTTCTTTTTCTCTAATTTTTGATCTATAAACTTATGTTCTTAATCTTCCAGAATACAACTACTTTCTCTTAGTTTAATAAGAAGAAATTTTGTATCAACAGATTAGAAAAACTACATGCTGGCATCCTGTGGTCTAAATAACTACTACAAGGACAACAATATGTATTGTATCAATTATTGGGAATATACTACTAACATGTTTTGATACTGTTCCATTGTTATTTCTTGTTAAAAGTAATTTTAAAAAAGAATTATACGTAACAGAAAAAAGATCTTAGCACTTGCACAGGGCTTGACATATTTTAGGCACTTAAAAAATTACTGTGAGGTAAATTAGTGGCTAAATGTTATTAAAACACTAATAAATTTACATAAGAAATTTCTATTTGCATGCCATGTCAATTTATTTTCCCAAATGATAGTTAAATGAGCTTGACTATCTATAAAATCTACATAAGCATTCTTAAAGGACTTCATGAGAAATTTCGTCTCTTCAGGTGGGAAATTAAATATTTTCCCTTTGATCCAAAACCAACCATAAAACCTTTTTACCTCGGCTGCCAGTGAGCTCACAGGTCTGTTTAGCACTCAATTGTTTCCTTGCTGAAGCTGGATGTTTCCTTACCTTTCTCTTTTCCTCTAACATTTCTCATTTTGTTTTAATTGTTCTGTTTGCTAGTTAGTTAGTCACTTAAATAAAATATTTTATGGAAGCAGGGAACATAGAAATCATTAGAACACAATTACGAAGTAAAATATACAGCAATTTGCTTTAGGACAAATACACTCCAGAGACTTCATCCATTTGGCAATTAGCATCCAGCAGGTTTTAGCACCCATTTGCCACCTGTTCAAAGTCTTCACTTTGAACTCCAGAACACTGCATGGCATTTGTGATTGCAATTGGGCTTGACATCTATTGCGATAGTGAGCTAGGTGCTTGGGGCTGAGACGTAGATAAGAGAAGTGTCATACCTGGACCTTGCCTACAGGGAGGGTGTCAGCTCATGGAAGACGATGTGACAAGTGTTAACTAATAATGAATTATAATGGATATATTAGTTTGATAGGGCTGCTGTAACAAAGTCCCACAGGTTGAACGGCTTAAAATAACAGGTGTTTATTATCTCAGAGTTCTGAGCAGTAGAAGTCTAAGATCAAAGTATCAGCAGAGCTTTAGCTCTCTGAGGTCCTGAAGTGAATCATTTATCTCATGACCATCTCCTAGTTTCTGGCATCTATGGCAATTTTGACACTTTGTGATTTGTACATACATTACTCAGAGCTTTGCCACCTTTGCCCTAAGGCACTCTGTGTGTACTCAATGTCTGTGTCTGTCTGTGTCTCTCTCTTCCCCAAGAGACACCAGTCGTATTGCATTAAGGGCCCTTCCTACCCAGTAGGACTCCCCATCTCAACTTACATATTGGTTACAACTGCAAAGATATCTCCCAAACATGGCTAGATTCACAGGCTCCAATGATTAGAACCCCAGATTATCTTTCTGGAGGATACAATTCAATCCTTATAGTTAGCATGTGATAAATATACCAAGAAATATAAAACAGGCAATTAGAAAGATTTTAAAGAGAGAAACCTGGCCTTTAATAAGCCACACTTCTAACCAACTGTATGTTGTCAGAGCAAGCCTCACTGGTGCAACCTCCAAGGTGCTTATTGTCTGTGAGTCTTCTTTTCACTGAGGGCATCTGCCTGTTATCCTGTTTGCTCCATCTATCTCATCCTTCCTTCTAAACCAACTCTCCAGGATATCGTTCTGTTTGGGGAGCAATCTCATTTCAGCCCTTGGCATTCTTCACATGCTCTGCATGTTGGGTTTTTATCTGTCTTGTGTGATGAGAAATTTCCAAGTCCCTTTTTTACAGAAAGCCCTTCCTTTACTTGCCTTCTTATCTCTTATTGCTATCACAAGCCTGTGTGATAGATTTTGCCAACCTTAAACTCATAGGGTTCTCTGAAATAAAGAGAAAATACATGCATCTGATTTTTCTGCTGCTAACAGTAGGTGTGCAAATGTAGAGAAACCATCACATTATGTCCCCAACTATCAGCCTGTCTACAGTTTATATGGATTTGAAACAAGACTTCGCTTATCTCTCTCCCCTAATGGATTTTCTTTTTTTTAATAAAAACTAGTCTTTGCTGGTTTTCTTTTAGGAATAAAATGTTCACTTTCTTTTTATAACGCTTTATCATTAGCATCTCCATTTTTTGACTGATCAGGCAAAAGTAAAACTTAAAATATACTTCTCTCCCATGCCACGTCCAATGAGCAAAATAGATACATGGAAAAATCCCATCTTCCCTACTCAGACAAAACCAAGCAAATGAAAGCATTACTCATTCATCACTGTTTGGAGGATCTTAGCTAATTTTGATTGTAAAAACCCTGTTCAAAACCCTGTTTTTGTTAGACATAATAACAGTTGCCGCCAATTGATATTTTGTTAAGACGTGTGGTATTCGCTAGGCAATAGCTGAGCAAATTACCAAAAATGCTGTTTTTACATAGAATGCCTATAGATGATAAAAAAAAGAATGCCTATAGATGAAGAATTAGGATTTTATGTCCTGAAGTTTATTATGAAAGCAACAAATCAGAAAATAGGCTTATTTCATTAGATGGAAATTAGATGTTAAAACACAATGGGACTGAGCTGAGGATATAGCTCTGTGGCATGAGCACCTGCCTGGCAAGTGCAAGGTCCTGAGTGCGATTCTTGGTATAAAAAAAAAGCAGAAAACACAATGGGACTAGATAACTTTTTTCATTTTTTATGCATTTGGTAGAAGGTCTCATAATGCACATAACATCCATCGGACTCATAGTGATCTCCTGTTTCCAGCCTCCTCGGCGCTGGGATTACAGGCATGCACCACCAAGCTCAAACTCATTCACCAGCTCAGTATGCCCTGGGGACAGGGCCAGCATGGCATTTGAGACTTGGAATCAAACTAAACAATTTCTGTTTCTGCATTTAAATTCTCATTTTCATCTTGTGTCATTAATAAACATGGTCTCTTACACATAAGTGCTTTTATCAACTCTTCTAGACCTTCCTTATTCCTGTCAACACTATTCCAGAGTAACATTAAAGTACTGATATCTCCTATGTGAGTCATAGGTTGCAATTCATCTATCACAGATACTTCCTCTTGACACACTGCTAGGTGCGGAGCAGTCAGGTGGCTGGTCCTGGCCTATCCTGACCATGAGCTGCACACCTTGAGCTCCTCTCAGATTTGGATTCAGTGTAAGGGAGTGGCTGGGGCACACACCCCTGCTTTCCTTTACCTCTCAGTTCACTACTATTTTATTTCTATTGTGCTCAAAATTTGCAGTTTTCTATCTCCTCTCAATTGGGTTGGATGCTTCATAAAACTTTAAAGTATTTACGTTTTCCACAGTTCTTCATTGTCAGTATTACCCTGTCACTGTCGCCCAACAGTTATCTAGAAGAATTTGGATTTTTTTGGTCATCCTGAACTCCAACCTCTCACTCTTGCTGTACCTGTAGAACCATAGTACTTTGTAACAATATCTCTCATCCCTGTGTCCCATGCTGATACTTTCTGTCAGCACCAATGATGCCCTAGCTTTTAAATTAGATGCCAGATTATTTAGCATTATACCTATCTCATTTACCTGTTGGACTTTGTGTTAATTTTATTCTTCGAAAGGTATTTGATAATACCTTTGAGATAAAGACTTTGTTTTATTTTTCTTTCCTATTTTGCCTATTTACATATTGATGATTAATATTTGATAATTGGTTTTTCTAAGTTCCATATCTTTTTCATATCAAAATATAAGTGGATACCTGTAAAAGTAAAGTGTCTAAGCAGGAGTACTAATCATGTAATAAGTCTAAATTAATATTTATATTCCATTGTGATCTCTAAAATCCTCTATTATTAAGTGTTCATATGGTTTTGACTCATTTAAAAAAGGAAAAAATGGGGCCCGGTGGAATGACTCAGTGGTCTAAAGCGCCTGCTTCGGAAAGCTTGGGCGGCTTCAGGGACTGCGGTTCGATCCCCGGCACCACATGCTGCGCCAGTCCTGCCCTCGGAGCGGGCTGAGCCAGCCATAAAGATGAGTGAATAACCAAACAGAGGTTCTGAAACAAGAATAAATAAATAAATAAATAAATAAATAAATAAATAAATAAATAAAATTAAAAATTAAAAAAAAAAATAGGGGCTGGGGAGATAGCTCCGAGGCACAAGTGCCTGCTGGGCAAGTGCAAGGTTGTGAGTTTGAACTCTGGTCCCACAAAAATAAATAAATAAATAAATAAAATAAAAATAAAATAAAGTAAAAAAATAAAAATAAAAATAAAATAAAATAAAATAAAAAATAAAAAAGGAAAATTTATAGATTTTTGTACAAGCCAGTTTTCTTTTTGACAGTTGCATATGAAAGATAATTACTATGCTTGAACCTTCTTCTTTACCTGAACAAACATTTTCCAGAATCAGTCATCTTTACTGCACTTACACTTCACCATAAATCTCAGGGTTCTGCATATTTTCTATGAGCTCCTCATGTATTGCTTATGACGCTCTTTCAGCGGCAAATATCCCACTGTATGCAGGCAAGAAGTTGAGTCCTCTCTTTTGTTGAGGTGTCTGAGGAGGCTGGAGAAAAATTGCTTGTAAGTGGAGTGACCTTAACTACACAGAGTTCTTTGGGCACCAAAGAGGGAAAAAAGTTAATTTCTACCCAAAGATTCATTAAACCAATACTTTGTGAGAAAGGCTAATAAAAGTACGGTGATCCCATTAGTTTCAGGGGAACTCTTGTGCAGCACTGCCTCAGACAGAGCAGTTGGTCCTGCTTTATCAGTAAAGCATCTTCAATGATGCCCGGTTAAATGGGACTTCTCCCCTCCTCTAACTGATGCTTTAGAGATTTTAGAACATTAGCCAATGGCTGACTAGCTTTATGGGATTTATGCATCACTGCAGCCAGAAAATCAAGTTTTATCCTTTGAATTGGTTGAAGGCCCATAATAAATTAAACCTTACTCCTTTACTCCTACAGATGTGAGGATTTGGATCTTTAGCTATATTAATATTTGGAAAACCAGGACGCAGTGGTTCATTTGCCAAGAAATTAATCGATGTCCAGATATGGTCATGTGGTCTAAGAAAGTTCCATATAAAGCTCACTTGGTTTTGCTTTCTCCTTTAGTTTCCAATGATGCTCTGATTCACCCATAATGGTATGCAACATATGTGATGCATGCCAAGCCTCCATGAAGATCCAGAATTTGGAGAACTTCCTTCTGACCTGGCCAATTCACACCATCAGTATTCCTCTTCCCGCCCTTCATATTCATAGTGGATGGGTTTGAGGCTTAAAGTTAGGACAGTATTTGTTCATGTGCAACACATGAACATCAGAGTACCTTAGTAAATTCACCAATCAAGAAAATTTCTGAAGCATGCACAAGTTTATTTGCATATCTAAGAAAAATACACAACAGGATTGACACCACCCTACATGTACCTGTCTCTCTTGTACTACCTGTACTATATCTAGATGAATGTAAAAGTAAGTGCTACTTAATATAAAAATGTCATAAAATCTGAATATGTAATGATCAAACTTTCAGATTGATTTTCTTCTAGCTGTCTATGTCAAGATCCTATTTCTAATAAGTCAATGCACTATGGCATATGAGGTGGGCACTTTTAGCCTATATTATAATTAAGACCTTATTTTATACACAGTACTATCTAGAATGTCTATTGCTTAAAAGTCCAAATGTTTATGGGTCTACAGACTGAAACCTTTAAACAGCAGAAACACATATATAAAATATTTAGGGGTTAATGTGAACATGTTCCTTAATTTAGTAAAGATCCTACACAATTTAGCAAAAGCAATAGAAAAGGAGCCATTTTAAAACATACCCTATTGTGGTTTAAAAAAGGAAAAAGAAGTAACCCCTTTCCTAGATCCCTGCAGTGCACAGGAAATCAAAACTAATAAAATTAACACCACTGAACCACAGAACCCACAAATGCTGGTCATGGCAAGCATCTCAAATATTTGAAAGACTGTCATGTGAAACAGGAGTTAATTAGATTTACTCTGTTAACTCTGTAGGACAACCCGAAGAACAATAAAGTGAATTTCTAGGGAGGAAACCAATCTTATGCATCCATATAGGAAAATGTCTAACATTTAGACCATTTCGTGAACAGGTTAGCTTTGCTAAGCAGGAAACGCCCAGTCCACCTGGACTAATACGGATAGACTCTTCACTCCACTGAACAGATGTACTTGTATATCCTCTAAATCTATCCCATATTGGTTGATAAGAAGATATAAGAGTATCCAAAACAGTTTGTTTATTTTTTTAATTCTCTGACAGTTAAGAAAGAATTTATTCTTACTTCCAGCTGTCTTACGTATTCCTTCCAATGAGGAAGTGAATTTTAGAAATCTTCAGTATTTTCTGTGATATGATTACCTCGGGCAGTATTTCAAGTGTAATTAAAATTCTATTTGCATTCCTTCAAATACAGATAAGCCTTGCAAATGTGATCACTCTAAGCATTAGATTTGGCTAGTTGTCTAATCAAGATGGGTAACAGTCTGAATTATTCAGGACTCATAATATTGAAGCTCAGACTAATTTCTAGTAATCATTGTTATACTTAAGCCATGAGGTTATGTGTGTTCTAGAGCCAGTTTGTGGTCTCTCCAAAGAAACAAAGTTGGGGAAACCATCGCAAGGATTTAGCTATTTACTGTGGTGAGATGGCTTTTCTAACAAAGCAATCTGGATTTTATTTTAAAATAAACATTACAAATGTGTGTTGCAAAACCAGGCAGAGACTCACTTCCATATCAATTGAGTAAAACAGAGCTGTAAAAATATAGAAGCCTATTGCTGCCTTCCAAGAGTCAGTAAGAATAATAACTCACATTATCAGAAAGGGCAGTACAGAATTACTCGTGCAAACAACAAGTAAAGACTTCTTGCTTTTCCTTTTTGCCTTTCTTGCTACCAATTTAAGATCAAGATCTTAGAAGGAATTACATTCCATCTTAGCTAGAACTGACAGAAACACATTTTCAATTACCAGCAGGTGACAATGGAACAACAATGTTAGTGGTTTTTTTAAACAAGGTTATTTCTTGCTTTACAGAGGTGACTATTTATAAATGACTGAACAAGATTGCTAACAAATAATATTACTCTTTTCAAAAAATATAAATGCTATACCTTCAGATACTGGTTCATTTAATTTATACTTTTCTGGTTTCTTTGAGACCTTAGGGGAAAGAAAAGTCATTTTTACAGGATTATTTGACTTTAAAAATATTAAGTACTAACTTCATAATCGGCCCAAGGAAATCTATTAAAATAAAAATGATCATTATTTATATCCATTAAAGGAAAGCAGAGTTCATGATTTCGCCTTTGTTGTTTTGACAATAATCATAATTCTTAAGACACATGTAAATATGTGCATATGGGTAGATGGATGATTATGAGTAAAATATTAAATTAATATAAATAACTGATGTATATTCTACAAGGTAGCCTTATCTCAAGCCTATAGTTTTGATTTTATACTGTTTCCATCTTCTATTGTAAAAGCCCCAAATAATACCCAGAAGTTTTTGTAACATAAATATAAAACTCTCTTTTTTCACAGGTTATTCTACAATTTAACTTGTACTGATATTAACTACTGTTTTCTTTTTGTAGATTGAGGTTTCCAGTGAAGTTATTTATATGTTAAAAGCTGCCTCACCAGAAAAGGATTTCAGTGGATTTTACATTATAATTCCCAAAGACACATACAAAAATCATCCTGTGCTGTTCTTGAAATATTTTTTTCTCACAATTTCCAATCTTTTGGAGCATTTTTTAAACATGACTTAACGTTCATATAGTTAACTTAGATTATCTCCCATCGAGTTGAAAGTTTTAACGATCCCAAATTATCTCACCACCTTTTTCCTCCCTTGATTCCATTAACCTTAGTATTTCAGAGCAATCTAATTTTGGATAAATTGCTTTCCTGTGTTTTGGCTGCTAGCTTTTGACAAACGTGTTTTAAGTTTCACTCAAAGGCTAATTTTTCTTATTTTAACCACCAAATGCTTTAAAAATTATGCTAGCAAGATGTCTTTTATTTTTCAAGTTTAGTTACTGAGAAATTATAATTTTATAAAGTTAAAAAAAAGGTTGAACACTCAATACTGAGCTAAATATCATTGACTAGATTAAATTTTAAGGCTATTACTAGGAAAACTTATTTTGAATTACCTTCTTTGATAATTATCTGAAAATACATTGGTGACGAAGACAAATACTTATGACTACTGTCTTGTTTGTTTGTTTTTGCTAGGTAAATAAAATTAGCCGACTCCACTTCAGAAGTTGCTAGCTAACTCTATTTAAGTATGAATATACATTCTCTCTCTCTCTCTCTCTCTCTCTCTCTCTCTGTCTCTCCTTACTCTCCTTTTCTTTTCTCTTTCTCCCCACCCTTGAGTAAAATGACATTGATTAAGATACTGTGCATGATAAAAGCAAATAAATAGATAATTTTCTTAACGTACTAATCTGTTTAAGGAAAGAAACTGCTACTCTGTCAAAGGGAATCTGAGCTGGGTGCAATGTGAGTAGTAAGAACAATGTAGCTCTAGCTACTAGTCTTGGGCCCTTTCTATTGGATTAACACTAGACCAAAAGTTCTATTAAATTATCTAATTTGGTCTTCACCACACTCATATGGGTATTGGGATTCCTGTTTTACAAATAAAAAATGGAGTATAAGAGGTTTGTTTGGCCAAGGATGTATAACTAGTACCTAATCTTAATTTAAAGCATGTCCTGATTCAAAAGCCCATGTTTAATATTTCTTGCTTAATACTAAGTGCAAAACTATCCTAAATGTAGTGTTAAAAAAAAAAAAAAGACTGGAGCAAATACTATTAGGGACAACTTTACTGAGAAATTGAAATCTGTGTTGAAAAATTGAAGAGCCATGTAAATGATAGGCATAAATAGTAAGGAATCTATTAATTTAATGGAAAATAGAAATATTTACTTTCAGCAAAGCATGAAGTGAAGGTACCTAGACGCTTGGGGGCCAACCTTTTGGGTAACATGAAGTGGGCTTGGAGAAACGTGGAAGGGAATAAGGAAAAGACAATGGGTAGCTGTGTTCCTCATTAGGAGTCTAAGACTTGAGAGGTAATACATAAGAAATAGCCCCCAAAATTTAGTCCTACATAAATTACACTCAGAAGAATCTGAATTTATCATCTGAGGCTAGTTATATTTTTAGTGCCCTTTGATTTCCTTCTCAAGTGAACATCCATTATTGTAAGAAGAGAACTCAGAAGTAATTTGTACTTCTTTGCAAAGAAAATGTCAAACTTTTAAATACCTTAGTACATCAATTTTAGAACTTCAAATAGAATATGTTATTTTAGAATATTAAAAAGATATAATTCAGAAATACCTAGAAATATTAGAGCTAAATTAGTGATTGATTATTCATACAATCCTATTATCCATAACTTCTCGAGAAATCTATCAGTTTTTACTTAATATTATGATTTGTTCTCTGCTGCAAAGGCCTGGAGAGCTATGAGGGGAAAGATATTTTTCAGGATGAAATTGCGATCAGTTATTAATGACACAAACCTCTTAAATATCCATAATCCACTTGGAACTACTGAATTATTTTGTTTTGCCCTTCCAAAAATAGATTTTTTTGTTCATTGCTAACAGCCATTTCTGTACAAAAACTTGAAAATACACAATCAGTTGTGTTGGTGGTTATTTAAAATTGCTTAACCTTTTACTTATTCTAAGAACTTAGCTGCCCATAAAGAAAAATGTCCACATTCAGTGGTACTTCTTTTTCTTCTTCACATTTTTAATTACTTAGGAATATTTTGTGAGCATAAAACTTGCCTGCCATACCACTGAGTTAGAGACTGACTTTAGATCTCTATTATTGGAAGGAATAACATAAACAAGTTCAATCACACATGAAAGCTTCTAATGGAATTTAAATACAAATGCAATTTGCTAGTGTCAGAAGTGCAAAATTTGTATTAATTTGCATGGCAAGTGCAGGGTTAATAAATGAGGGGCAGACAAATACTGAGAAGCAGTTTTCAGAGAAGCAGAGACACAAGCATGAAACATTTTCCCAAGCTTCTCTGAAATGGGAGTTGACCAAGCAATTAATATAGTTAAAAATACAAAAGTACGCTTGGATCTTAATCTACCTTAGGAAAGCGATCCAAACCAAATACGTAAAATTGATTGACTAAGACAACTTTCCAGTGATGCAGAAAAGTCTCATAAAAAGCCAGAAATGGAATGAAGGGAGCAATGTCATTCAGCCCATCCTGTCCGTCAGCACTGAATTATTTTATAGTGATTAAATGCAGTTCAGTTAACCAGAGATGGAGTTCACTTTTACTAATGAGTCTACACAGAAACTCTGGCTGGAACAATAACTTTCTAGTCTTTATTTTCTTCTCATTTCACTCCTTACCTTCACAATCACCTCTAGATAAGGATTTGCTTTATTATAAGAGTAAGTGTTAAAGGTTGCAACCAGAGTGCTTGTCTTTTATGAGCTTAGTTATCATAAGTACAAAACGGTACCATGTCGTGTAGTTCCTATAAATTCACACTAAAGTTATCTCAGTCTCTTATCCAGGCCATTGTCAGCCAATAAGCTTATTTGTTGAGAAAAATGTAAGTGCAGAATATGCCTCTATTCTTCACAGACCAGATGAATGGGTTATGTTAGGCCACAGGTTAAATATTTCCCATGATGATCAACACTTCTGAAGGTTTGAAAGGATAGTCAAATCATTTATGTAAGGCAGTAGGTGTGCATGAAAGCAAATTTGGTTATCTCATGGATAGAATGCAAAATTTACATGAGTTTACATGATTAAAATTAAATATTTCAAAGTGTTTACCAGCACTGGCTTCAGATCTCTTCCCCATCTTCAGAGGAAAGCTCAGACTAAGTGAACAGTGGATAAATAAAACCCAAGGTCTGAGCCTCTGCTGAGGTAGATTCATGTTCAACTCAGGTGTATTGTGACTCAGCCAGCTTGAGTGCAGAGCCTAATGTGAGGTAAGATGGGGTCTGGATAGCAGTCTGCAGTGTACCTAAAACAGCATACTTCAAACATGTCTGTTTGAGGGCAAGATTCTCCAGGGCAGGGTGACCCATTGTCACTATTCCACTAAAGGATGACAAGGTTGAAGTGGGAGTGTTTAATACCACAGGATTGCCATCACTGCTCTAGAGCCCTGACCCTAAGTGCAGACAGAACAATGTGAAAAGACAGGGTGCTTGTTGGGAGAAGCCTATGGGTACCTGGAGAGTTTTGCACCTCCTCAACAGGGACTCCTAAAGGTGGACAAACCTGACTGATTGTCAACCACTGGGTGTTCATAATGTTCAGTCTTGTCCTTGATAGCACTACTTGAGCAAATAGAACCATCACTGGCAGTGGTTGCAACGTTGCAAGGTAGCTGTGAGGATGAGCCAGTGGCCACTGGACACCTGTGCAGCTGCACAAACAGGATGTGCACAAACAGGCCTTGTATGCTCAGTCCCCAATGCCACTAGCTAATCCTGGAGATGCTACAGGACACTTGCCAATAGGAGCAAGCTCCTCTCTGCAACTCTCAGGCCAATAGCCTTCGTAGGACACTCAGCCTTGTGCATTGTCACAAGATCCATGCTCACCCAGGCCTCACGTGACTTAGGTTCATGCTCTGTTGTTGAGACACTGAAAGGAAATTGCAATTTTATCTTTGAATTTGAGTTCCTTACGTGAAGCTGCATGAGACCTTGTGGTGTGCACACCAGCAGAAGAGAAGAGAAGAGGAGAGAAGAGAAGAGAAGAGAAGAGAAGAGAAGAGAAGAGAAGAGAAGAGAAGAGAAGAGAAGAGAAGAGAAGAGAAGAGAAGAGAAGAGAAGAGAAGAGAAGAGAAGAGAAGAGAAGAAGATTCCCATGATCATGGCTGGTCTTCGATGCCCATTCACAAATGCTCACCCCATTGTCTCTTAGGCATGGAATTTCAGTGGATCCTTGAGAGGCAGAGGGAGTTCAGCGTGGTCATAGGTAAGTGTGTTTCATCTATACCTAAGAAAGTAGAGGCCTGACAGACCTACACAAGGGCTGCTCTGTCCAATAAGGGCTTCCTTCAAGTGCAGAAAGGTGGTGATGATCTCTAAAACACATGAGGGCTAAGATCTAGATTATATCTTTTCTTACTTATGTTATTTCCGTACATTAGCCAGCCAGGTAGAACGACACGCAAGGACAGGGAGGGAAGTGAGAGCTGCTAAAAGGTGTAAGTGCAGTTGATTTTCTTTTGTGCAGAATTTCTACTACTACAGTGAGAGCTAAACATTTTTGCATGTATGAGTTTGTACATTGTCTTGCAGTTCGGTGATTCTGTGTAGTAGTCACAAGGGTGTATATCACAGTTAAAAACAGCATCACACAATCCAGCAAGACTGAGTTATACAGATTTAAAGTTTTAATTATTTTCTTTAGCCAGAACAAGGTTAATAAATAAAAACATTGACACATTGAGAAAAAACATCACTGAAGACAGAAAAAAGGATGTATATTTCACTATGTTAATGGCATGTTTTTCCTGCTTTTTCAAGAAAGGATCTACATTTTTATTTTTCAAATTCTGCAGCCAGCCTTGCCTAGAAGAGATAGTAGGAGACCATCTACTTATTTTCTGTGGTCTGATTAATGATGTGCTTATTCAAAGGCTCTCAACAGGATGAATTCATTAATGTTCTTTCGTGCCAACCAGTAAGCATCAGCTTCTAAGAGCAGATAATCATAACAGATGTGGGAAAAGAGAGACTAAAGTTCAAGGCCAGCTCACCGAGTTCCATTTCATCTTCTTAAGCATTTCCCAGAAGATAGATTACTTCGTTTCCATTAAATCATTTATATATATATATATATATATATATATATATATATATATATATATATATATTTCGCCAATACTTTCCGATGTTGATATTTTAAATACAAAACTTTGGCTGTTTGAGCAATCATATGCAACAATCCCAGCATTTCTTAATGGTACTCAAAGTATTCATTGGTACCTAACTGAGAAAATATACCACTCGGAAACCAAGAGCCATAGAGATGACAGTCGTGAGAATGTTCTACAGAGTTTAGCTGATTCCCTGGTTCAGGTCCTCTGTTTATATTAACTATCTTCATTTATAATAATCTTCTGATTAAGTTTGTGTGCTGACTTGGTGGAATATACTGTGCCTCTTTAAACATAGATAGATGGATAGATAGATAGATAGATAGATAGATAGATAGATAGATAGATTATAGCTAGCTTCATCCAATCCCTAGATTTCTGGATGGAAGAATGATTTTAGTGCTCTTGGTTTGTAGTTCTAATGGTCCCCCATTGATCCATCGCCTTTTGACACCATCCTCTATGTTCCATTCAGCACAGCTGGTCGAAGTGGAGGGGGTGCTGCTAAGCCAAGCCTCAGATTCTTTTCAATTCTCCCTATGATGAGGAAGCGATTAGTGAGGGCACCATCCACTTTGATAAACACTTTGTTCTTAGCTTCCAGGTTTTGCTTCCAGTCGACACTGGAGCTGATGAGATCATTTTATAACTATCAGAGTTCCCTTCTTCTAGTTGTTGCAAGATCTATAGAGAGAGATGAGATCTCTAAGTTGTCTGCTGCTGTCTGCTTAAGAAAAATAGCGACTCTCTCGTACCTCTGTGATCTAAAGTAGGGTCGGCAAGCTTTCAAAAGGTCCATAAATAGTTTCGGCTTTCTGGCCTCACAATCACCAACATGTCGATATGTAACTAAATGAATTTTGTGGAGTGTGTGTGTGTGCATGTGCGTGCGTGCGTGCGTGCGTGTGTGTGTGTGTGTGTGTGTGTGTGTGTGTGTGTAGCAAAATTTGAGGCTAGTTTCGGTCCACAGTTCTTAGTCTGAGGTCAGAGAAAAATTTTAGAATTTTGTCTTGGAAAATTTCTACTCAGTCTTCCATGCTTTGTGTCACTGTTTCCTTCTCTGATATCTCAGCATCATACATGCCCACTGTTTCCACTCTCAGCTCTATGGCTTTTGTATTCCAAACACCCTAGCTGATTTCACCTAAATCTATGTCTCTCCTGACCTCTGATCTGCTTTGGTTTCTCTCACAAGGGCCAGAGTAATTTATCAAGTCTGTTAACAGGAAGTTTCCACATTTGTTTCCCAACGGTATCCTGAACTCATTTACTTCGCAATGTTTAACATATAGATCATTGTCTTTCTCCATGCTGAGCAAATTCTGTAGTTGGTGAATTGAATCATCTAATCTCCCATTGAGATTCCATTCTCTGACCATTACCAAGCCTGCTGACAATATTGTATCTTCTTTTATCCTTCTTTATCCTTTTTTCCTTCGCTAGGGTCCTTCCAGGTGGTCCTTCCAGCTTTTATTTAATCAGCTGCAAGGATCAATATATGAACCTGTCACTTCCCAGAGCCTCAGTGATCTTTTTGAAATTCTGGTCTGAACACATTTTATAAATACTTGACTATAACTCCTTACCTCAGAATGGCATCTAAGGTCTCCTGATGGTATTGCCCTTGCTGAATGTACATGCAACAGGAAAGAGACAAACATACAAACACTGTTAGACTTAGAAAATTTAGCCGTGGACGTAGCTCAGCCGCATGAGAGCCTGCCTGGCAAACACCAAGTCCCAAGTTTGATCCCTCGTTACAAAAAAACAGTAGAATTATCCAACTTTTGAAAACAAGGAAATCATATTCTGAGAGTTTTATAGAATGTGAAATGTTACTACATATCAATATAACAAAAAGGTGCATTTTCATTATCAGGACCCAATACTAATGTGACAATAGGTATCTGGACATCATTTCTACTAGACTAAGTAGACTAGAGGCATTTTTTCACCTGGAAAGTAGAATACTTGATCCATGAAGACTCCAAATCCTGTGAGACGAAAGCTAGAGATGACACACAGTCAGGATTTTTGCCAGGGATAAGCAATTAAACCACCTCTGCACTGCAGCCACATGCAATGGGAAAAGCACGTGCTAAGTGCCAGAAGGGGAAGCAGAGAAAGTGCCTTACTAGAAGAAAGGTGATGATGCTTTCATCCAAAAAAGAGAGAAATAACTATCTTTGCCTTATCTGGTCTGTAAGAGTAGGCACAGGGCTGAGCCCAACATCTAGGACTGAAACCTTTCCGAATATTTCTGTGAACCTCTTTGAATCATTTTCATGTTTAGGAGTAGAATGAGGAGTAATGAAAGTGGAAATTTTCTATATTCTTTAATTTGCCAGTCTCTCTACAGTACTTCTCAACTGTCTCCTAATAGCATAGGCCTAAATCATGAGGAGAACCTTCTGGTACAGCAGTTGGAAATGAAGTCCCAGCTCTTGGCTCGCCCTGATTCCTCTAATGCCTGAAGCAGCATTCCCATTGCCCGGAGCTGTGGCTTCCTTCTTTCAAGACCCTTCAAAGTCTGTTAACAGGAAGACTTTGGTGCAGCCAAATTGAACTGTCCACAGCCTTCCATTTGCCAGTTAGACCCACTACAGTGTTTTAACTATCCGTAGCTTATTTCATTTATTTTGTAATACATCTGTTTCCCTCACTAAACCTTAAAATCCTACATACCAGGAACTTTGTCATATTTAACTTTTCTGCCACAAAAACTGGACAGAAGCTAGTACATATGAGTCTTTAATAGAAATTTATTGAATGATTAGCAAGAATTAAAAAGAAAGGGGAAAAGGAAGGAAGGAAACAAGCAAGGGAGGGAAAATGAAGGGATTACAGTTAATTGATAAATCTTGGTTTATGAATTTTTAAAATTTTAGTGTTTGGGTTACCCTGAAATTTTTTTATGAAGAGCTGAGAGTGTGGCAATTTTTATGCTTGCAAATACTTATTGTCTTATGTAATCACCCCAAACATTTCATTATATAAATTTTCAGAAGTATGGAAGCCACGAAAGAGGATCTGGTCAAGATTTTAATACCATGAGAATTATTTTAGACATATTATTCATCCTTATTTCCATGTAACATGTTTAAAATTTTATGATTTATTCAATGGTCTGTAAATTGAAAAGAATACAAATGCAGTATTTCCTATATGCTAATTCACTTTATTCATCTTTATTTATCATGATGCTTTCAATATTTAATAGCTTTCCTACATCACTGACTCTGTATCTAAAGGCATATAACATTCTAGGAAGCTTTTTATTTCTGAAGATTTACTTACTTTCTTCATAACTTTATCTGAGCTCTACAAATCTTTGTTGTTCATAAGCTTAGACAAGCAGTGGCGTTATAGCTCAATTGTTTTATATTTAAATAATTTTACAGTGTAGAACTTCTTATGCTTTCCAAATATTTGAATTTATGCAGTGATGACTGTATTGAAATTGTGTTATATAACATAACTTTAAATCTACATTAAAACTATCTCTGTTAATGATCATGTAAGTATATGGACAGTTCCTCTATAATTGATTGTATTAAGTTGTAAGGGTAGTATTAGTCTTTTCTGATAGTTGTTATCCTGGGTTTATGTAAAATTTTCCATCAACTATACATTCTTTTGGTTATCTGTTTCACTTCATTTTTTTAATGAAATGCCTTTCTTTCATGTTTAGCACCTTTTTATTTTTTGTTTTGAGGCAAAATAGGTTGCTAAGTTGCCTAGGCTGGACTTCTCTTGAACTTGTGATCCTCCTGCCATAGTCTACCAGGGTGCTGGGATCGCAGGAGTGTATCAACACATGCCGAACTTATTTTCCCTTTCAATTTTACTGAAATAGATTTAGAGGTTACATTAAATAAGAAATTTTAGTACAATAGTTGTAATAGTTTCACTTTACATTTTATAAGCAATATTATTTTATACATAGAATTTGCCCATAACTAGTCATTTATTCTTTATTTGAAATCCTATTAGTTATTTTACTTATTTCCAATAGGTAATAAAGCTATTAATTATGCAGTCACTTCAATCAAGTTCAAATTCCTGGTTTTCTGCTTCCTAAGTAGATGCCTATATAATAAAGATGAATCATTCTAGGCAATAATAGTCACTAGATTGCTGTGAAGGTTGAATAGGAAATTACATGTAAAATGTGCTGTTCACATCAATAGTAAATTCTCATTATCAACATTGTTGGATGCTAGCCAGATGTTATGTGCATTGATTTCATTTTCATCTCTGAATAATAATTCCAGAAATCACAAAATTTTACCTGCTTAAGTTCAATAGCAAAGCTATTTACCTAGAAGCCTTAAAATTGTTATTCCTTGGAAAAAAAATCAATTAGGTAACATGAATCCATTTCCTGTGTAACTATATTGTAACTAATATTGTGTCTTCATTAAAAACAATTTTGCATAATGTTCATCTCCTCTATAGCTGTATCCTGTGTGGAGGAATTGGTGGCATACTTCCTTCGACTATCTGCATAAGACTCTAAGTTTTTATTTTGGGAAAAATGAAAGGGCAAAACTTTGAAGCAAAGGTCTAGGTCTTACAGGACAGTGATTTCTTTTTCCACATCCAAACGGATTCAGATGTTCAACAAACTTGGTTCTAGCCCAACTGGTAACTCAACTCAAATGTTTCAAACCTCGGTAGCCACTGAGAGCACTTCTGTGTTTCCATATAATACATCCCATGCTATAAAAATTCACTGGTTGGGTACGACATGGAAATACTTTGCACAATTACCAGCTCACTGATATGCATACTTCCTTTTCTAGGCTCTAAAAATTTTAGAAATAAAGGTTAACTTCTGAAGAAAATATGTTTACTTGAAGGTCAGCTTTAGACTATTCATCATAATATATTTTAGATAGGTTAATTAATTAAATATAACAGAGAAAGTAAAATAAATAACGTCAAATAACTAAAGATAATTAAAGAGCTAGAAAAAATATTTGACTTGTTTTCTCATCTTTTCATGAAGAAAATATATCTTTTTTATGAATTTATTTTAAAGATGATAGATAAAAACAATACACAATTTAAAGAAAAACAAAATGATAGGTATTCAGCAGTGGTTGATATACTACACGAGATGGTCTTAAACATAATTGCTCAGATTACATATAGAAGCATATAAAATTGGTCAAAGTAACCAAAAAAAGCATTGACTGCTCCCTTCAAAAATCCAATATATATTAGAAGTACAATCACCTTATCTATCCTGTATATACACATGAGTTTTCTCCTTCCTTTTCT
Source organism: Myocastor coypus (assembly GCA_004027025.1). Lineage (NCBI taxonomy): Eukaryota > Metazoa > Chordata > Mammalia > Rodentia > Myocastoridae > Myocastor > Myocastor coypus. The sequence goes on along the minus strand of PVJA010000033.1, from coordinate 168,085 downwards.
CCCCTATCTTTTCTCCTTTTCTTAATTTCAATTATTTATTCCTTTGCTCAACTTCCTTCCCCTCATTTTCTTCTTTTAATGAGAAAAGAAGATGAAATAGATATTAAACTGTTTCAAAACAGATTAGGAGGGCGATTACAACTATTAATACATTTCCTATTATTCCTTCCCCTCTAATATATCTATTGTACCTTTCATATTTTATTTATTCTTTCAAATTCTTTTACTCGGTAGGTAATATGATGTTTACACTTGTGGGTCTGATTTATTTCACTTATGAGTGTAGTCTCTAGTTGCATCTATTTACCTATAAAAGCCCGAAGTTTAATCCTTTTTATAGCTTAGTAATACTACACTGCTTAAAAATACCTCAATTGATGGGTATTTGGATTTTTTTCTAACCCCAGCTTTTTGAGGAATCTTCACAGTGATTTTCATAAAGAAATATATAAGAAATATAAGCTTATAAGCATGATCTTATAGCTCTTGAATTATTATTTTCTAGTTCCTTGTTACTTTTAAGAGATCTTTCCTTTCTTAGTCACTAGCTGCAGTGATGCTTTCAAGGTCTGAAAGTCTATCTTCAGATTTGTTCAAATAGTTTTACCATCTTTTAATGAAATTTTAAATTTCCTGTTTATCTCTTTGAATCTCATGCACTGTATTTCTTTCCTATATTGTCCATTCAAAGTTTTGATAATTTTTCTCTGCTCCTGTAATGTTTTCCCAGTATCTTCTTCAGACATGCCTAGCAATTCTTTCATTGTGACTATCATTTCTGTTTCTATAATGGAGAAATTATTTCTGATCTGATTTCTTCTATACCCATCTGGAGTTGTTTCCAATATTATTTTTGTGTATAGATATAAGATTTGTAGTATCTCTAACGTTGAAAGGTTTTTATTTCCTATGATTATGAAGACCACACCTGATAAAAAGATACAATAAATAATTAACATTACCAACATTTATTACAGTAAAAGACACATTGCCATTAATTCACCCCAAAATGCTCTCTGTCCTCTGTAACACATTTCACTTGTCTTGCCACTTTCTGATGCATTTTGGAAAGTCTTCTTTCATAAGTGTTTTCAATTGTGCTGTCATGGCTGCTTCCATATCTTGGCTTAAAAGTTTTGTTTTTCACCATCATTTTGATTTTGGGGAAGAGCTAGAAGTCATAGAGCTCCAGATCTGGAAATTAAGATAGCTGACGACAAAGCATAATGTTTTGTGATCCTGCCTTTCCATTGGATGTCACTCAGCAGAAGCATTCCCCGTATCTCTAGAGATCCGTCATGCAAATATCCATGAAGAAGGACTTCCAAACGGCTTTGGAAAGTGTGAAGGACAACAGGATTAGTGCATTTGAAGCAAAGGAAAGTATGTAGCTGGAGACTTACGGCCATGTCTTTTACAACAATATTTTGATTAAATATTAACCATATATTTTGACCACCTACGTACGGATAAATTTCAGATTTCTAAATTTGAAGGGGGTTTTAGAGCAAGCCATCTCCATGCTAGGCTGAAGCACCCACGACAATTTGAGAAAAGACATATAAATACTCTATGTGTACAATTTACCTGAGGATCTTACTCAGATCTTCACTAATTAAAACACAGATGAATCAGTAACACCCAAAAAGCAAGCTTTAGCATTATTATCCTGCCATTCCAAGGAATAAAAAGAGAGGCAAACTCATCTCTCTTTGGGTAGTAATGACAGTGGCTTGTCAATGGTCTCAGGCAAACACCAATATAAAAGGAAGTCTCTACCCTACTAGCATTCATCCCATATGTTTTGTTACCTCAAGAAACAGAATGAGAATTTCTTAAAATTTTTCATTTTAATATACTTTGTTTGAACATTTAGCTACGTTTTATCAATTCTTTTTGTCTTTTTGAGACAGGGTCTCCCTATGAAGTTGAGGCTGGCCTTGACCTCACTTTTGTAGTCCAAGCTGGTCTTGAACTCGCACCGATCCTCCTACGACAGCCTCCTGAGCTGGGATTGCAGGCTTGCACCACCACACCCGGCTAACTATGTTTTGTTAAATATGAAGAGTCCTACAAAACAAAAGTGGACTAATAAAATATTGAAACCATTCTGGTGTCAAAGAAGACACCAAAATCACTGGCTCAGTATAGAATGAACCTCAGTGTCACTGACACAATTTTTTTTTGCCTAATATATTCATTATATTTCTCTACATTTCCATTTTAATTATCATGAAGAAAAGGCAGCAACCCTTTTGCCAAGTGCTGTAATTTATACTTGCTCTAGCAAGATAAGTAATACCACTCTAAATACATCATAAACAAAATATTTATTAGGAAAGCCTCATTAGCATGCATTTCATTCTGATAATAAGGTTTAGGAATTTAAATTAATATCAGTGTTATTTGAGAACATGGCTATTAACATTTAATAATATTTAGCATTTATATAGTCCTTTGTGTTGCCACAGTACTTTAGTCATTAATTAATTAAACCACAAGTTATCATTGTGAGCAGGTTTAGCTCATGGCTTCTCGAGCTATAAAATTATTTTGTTTATTATTTTAACTTTTCAAAGTAGAAGTGCTCCAAAAGTTAAGAATTTTCTTGAAAGTTTTCTCTTGCAGAGTGATACTGTTTACCCATATAGGCAACTTCAATGCCTGTCTTTCAAGGATATTATGCTTGAACCCTGTAAGAATCCAAGATTCTTCTGCAACTGACAGAAGAAGAGCTCTTTAAATTGTCCATTGAGGGCTTGGATTCTACCCTCAGGCTGCTGATCACCCAGGCCCTGGCATCACCATACAAGGGCGACCTGAACGGAGGATTTAAAACAGCTGTAATGCTACAAAAATGCCCTTTGATCCAAAATAAAATATATTTGATCCAGAAAACACACCTGGGTGTTTAAAATGTCCACTTGAGTCCACAGTGAAATTACTCTGGCTTCATTACCATTGGTAAGATAGGGTCCATCTGGACAGGTTTTAAAAATGCAGACTAGAGGGGTGGCCAGGCTGCCCATGAGAGACTGTCAGCCTGGAAGATTTCCAGTGGGTTATTGGTCCCCTGCCACAAACAGAATGTCAAGCGGAGCACTGAGCATCCAAAGGGAAGAGGCCATCAGGTAGCTGTGTCCTCAGCTTCCTGACTCAGCCCAGCACCTCTGTACATGGGCAGGAACATCACTGGCTTACCTTCTGGACCATGAGCTGCAACATTATGTGGGGAGTGCTCAGCTTTGTTAAGAGTCTTGGGACTGTTTCTTTGCCTTATACTCAGATCAGGCAGAAGCTAATTACTAAGAGTCCATCCCTAAAGGGCCAGGACAGAACATTCTATCGCCTTCCTCTAAAGGATAATTTTTATCCAGACTAAGCTGAGAAAAACCCTGGAAACATTCAACCCTGATAGGAAAAAGCTTAAATTTATTATCAGCAGGCAAAAGGGAAATTATTGCCATCCATCAGAGTGGCAAAGAAGACAAGAAAAGCCTTAATGCAGTCACCCTGTGGGTCTGAGCCTGCCTTCTCTTGCTGTCTGCTGTGTTCACAAATGTCTGTTTTCAAAATACAACCAGATGCAATGGAATAGTCATGGTAATGGTGTACATCTCCAGTGGTCCAGAACTTTTAAGGTGGGAGTTACAAAATTATTCTTTAAGTAAAATGATCTCAACATTATATAGCCACATAAATCCAAACCATGCTACAAAATCATTATTTTGAAGGACTGAATTTCCTATGGGATAGAAACTGTTCATTTGTCATTGTTTTTCATTACCTTGATACTAAGTTGAAACAAACATTGAAACCTTTATTTATGTCAAGGGAGAAAAGCAGAGGGAGGAAACAAAAGAAGAGGAGAGGAGAGAGGAAGAGAGAGAGAGAGAGAGAGAGAGAGAGAGAGAGAGGTCAACCTCAGCAAAGGCACAGTTTCAGGTAGGTATACTCCATCTGACTTCTCTGTGCATATATTCGATGATGTCCCAGTCTCCGGGCTTTTGTGTGAGCTGTTTCCATTAGTTGAAGTACTCATATATTTATCAGTTGTTCCTGGTACAATGTAAGATCCTTGAGGAGATGGGCTGGGTGTTGCTCACTTCTTTATTCTCTACAGTGTATTCATGTAGAGCTTTCTGAACATGGTAGGAATTTATAAAATGATTTAGAAAAAAGACTGGGTTTAGAAAAATAAGCCAATTTTTTTCCACACTTCCTACTGAGAAGCAACAATGAATTCCTCCAACAATTAGTCTGAGGAGAGACTTGTAACAGGAAGGATTTTTCAAGGTACTGCTTTTAAAGACCTAAAAAAATATTATGGCTTCTAGTCAGAAATAGGTTGGATGTTAGTCAGAGAGTCACAGAAGGAGACAAAACTAACTAGGAAAGTTAAAGAAACAAAAGAACTTAATGAAGGGAATTTCTTGAACGAGAACCTTCAAATTAGAAGTTTGGATTAATGTACACTTTTTTTAAAGACTCATTTTTTTCATCTTTCTCTTTCTTTCTTTCTTTCTTTCTTTCTTTCTTTCTTTCTTTCTTTCTTTCTTTCTGTTATGGCTGGCTTAGCCTGCCCTAGGGGTGAGGCTGGCACAGCATGTGGTGCCAGGGATTGAACCGCAGTCCCTGCAATTGCCTAAGCTTACCTAAGCAGGTGCTTTTGACGGCTGAGCCATCTTGATAGCCCTGGATTAATGTATACTTGATTAATTACATGCTTATGCTTGTGGATGAAAGTGTCAGTCATATGCATATGAGTGGAAAGGTTTGTTAACTTAGACTTGCTGGTCTTCAAAAGACTTGCTGGTCTTTTGAAAGGAACAGTTAATGCTTAAATTTCTTTTTACTTTGGGTTTTTTTCCTGTTTTGAATTTCTTATAACTTCTTTGTTACTGTTTAGTTTAAATGAATCCAAACAACTACTTTAAAGATAGCATCATATATTACAGCAATCATTGTTGAATTCCTATTACTTTGTTTAGTGAAATCTTGTGTTATTTCTGATATTTTTTCCTATCATTATTTTGCATTCTTTCAAAATAAATAAATAAATAAATAAATAAATAAATAAATATTTTCTAAATCATGGAACATTTGATTAGAAAACTTGCCTCCTTCAGGATAGTGAGCAATTTCACTGGGCCAGCAAAATGTTTCAGTGTTCTAAAGCACCTGTGGAGGAAAGTTAAGGCAAGCGCTGCAACCGCTCCTTGATCCCTGGTGCCACATGCTGCGCACCTCCACCCCAGGGCAGGCTGAGCCAGCCATAACACAAACAAATAAATGAGGTTTATTTTTTTTTTTAAAAAAGAATTTTTTATTTTTATTTATTTATTTTTTCTTGTTTCAGAACCTTTGTTTGTTTATTCACTCATTTTTATGGCCGGCTCAGCCTGCCCCGAGGGCAGGGCTGGCACAGCATGTGGTGCCAGGGATCAAACCGCGGTCCCTGAAGCCACCCAAGCTTTCCCAAGCAGGCGCTTTAGACCACTGAGCCATCCCACCAGGCCCCAAATAAATGAGGTTTAAACAAAATTTTTAAAAGTCTTAAAAAAAAATCAATAACACATTTAAATCCTGTGATTATTGTGTCTAAATTAGCCAACATGTGGCATCACTGTAGTTTTAAAAATTGTTATGGTACTCTTAAATAGAATACATAGAATAATGGCCTGTGCTTTTAAGAGTTCATTTAACTTGACATTTTAAAATATGCATATTAAGTTTCTGTTTTGTGTAGAAAATTAAATTACATACTGGGAAACCAATAACAACCACAACCAAATGTCTGTCTTTCACTGGAGGAGGTCACCTATGCAGCAGAAGGGCCAGGTGTGCAAACAACTGCCACTGTGACACCCTCCCTCATAGCAGTAAGAGCAAAATGCTCTGGGAGCGCAGAAGAAGGAGCAGTGCATCTCTCTAAAGAGATTTTCAAGAGGAAAAACATTGACAGTTAACTTTAGAGCTAGCTTAAGGGAGCATAGCAGAGCAATGAGAGAATAAAAACAAGAAGATTTGTGATGTTTGGAGAGACTGAGAAGCGCTTGTGTTGAGATGGAGGGTGCACTGAGAGACAGAAATGATGGAAGCAAAGACCAGAAGCCCTGCATCCACAAATGAAGCCAGGGCTGTGGGAACAGAAGCAAACTGGGTAGTAGCTGTCTTATCTGGAGAGGCTGATCATTTCATGGCTTGCACTTACAGCTTGGACCAATGTGTTGGTCTACACTTGGGATTTTTTTTTAATATATCTAGATTGAATGTGTGTAATCTAACAATATTTACTTTTTCAAAATGTATTTATAAATTTTAGTTCTAGGCACCAGTCATGTGCATGAGTGTGAGGTTGAGGGTAAGCTGCAGACAGAATGGGGAGGCAAATGGGAGGTAAGAGAGACAAGGAAATCTTAACTGTGCTTTGCCTTTGTGAGTGGTAGAGATACTTATGATTTTGGTTGTAGTGACGTTTTCACCACCTACACTTGTTAACCCTTACTATCCCCATTACATGTGTGCAGTGGATCAGTTGTATCTTGATAAAGCTATTTTCAAAAGTTAAAAAAAGTTCATGCTAATTGCTGAGATTGTAACTCAGCAGCACAATGTCTGCCTGGCAAGCATAAGGTTGGGAGTTCAATTCCTGGTACAAAATAAATAAATAGATAGATAGATAGATAGATAGATAGATAGATAGATAGATAGAACATTCCTTTCAACATCATACAGTAATAAATTCAAATATTTGTGTTCCATACTCCCAAAGGCTTTCTGATCTCATTTATCTCTTCTGCTGGAAACTAAGTGACACAAACTGGTGGGCTATGAGCCATCACATTTTGCTTGGAGGCATTTGAGACTTCTGAGAAGAGCCCAGAATGCCAAGAACAAAGAGAGCAAGAGACATGAAACCTGACTTTCAGTCTGAGCTGTCTAAGCTTCTTGCTTGTGTGAAATTAAAAACTAATAAAATTACCAGAAATTTTTTAAAAAGATATCATGGATAAGAGAAATATGGAAAGACAGAGGTTTATAAAACAGAGTAAAGCTGGGGATATAGCTCAGCAGCACAGTGCATGTCTGCCAATCATGAGGTCTTGAGTTTGATTCTCAGTTTATGTTTTTTTAAGAGAGCAACATATCTGGCTTGTTTCAGCATTTTGTGATATCCTCCCACTCTCTGGATTTTCTTTTAATTTTTTCTCATGCCTCCTGAAATTCATAGTTTGGCCCTATCTTGGAAAGTCTAAGCTATGATGTGAATAAATTGTTCTAAAGTTGAACAGATTATTATTAATCAGCTCACCCACCAGGCAATTACAAATTCATCAACAATGTAGTCCACTTAAGACAGGAAGAGTGCCCAAGGCTGATTTGTGGTGGTGAAATTTTCTGATGAGCCTATTTTCCTCTTTCCATAAGCTTAATTAATTAATTAAAATAGTATCTTCATTTGATTATGCATAATACTATATGTTCCCTCTTGAAAAATATAGGCAAGCCAAAGAAACAAGCTCATAACTGACCTCTCCTATAAAAGATCTCATCAGAAATTTATATCATTTCTTTTTCAAGTGAAGTTAAATTCCATAAGCAAGACAGATTGCATATTATCTGGTATATAATGAATAAATTTTCCACTCTTCTTGAGTGTAAAAACAATGATGGAAAATTAAAAAGAAATGTTACAAATGATATTAAACCTTTGTAATTTGTCAGCTGTTATGTTAGTGATAAAATAGTGTCTTAAGATAAATTATCAGCACAATGGATGCAATTCTTGTTGGTGACTCATACTAACATCAATAAGAGGTATGCCATTAAATTCTACAGATCACATGAAAAATGTTCTTTGCTGGATGCTAAACCACAGAAAAGATGGAAAATTGGAAGAAAAGTGTATAACAAAAAAATGATAGATTATAGGACATATCAAAGCTAGGCCAGTAGGAAAGTTACTTGGAAATGAACACTAGTCAAACAGTTATATTTATAGATCCTCTGCAGATTGGCTGCAAATACAGGTTGCAAAGTCTGGTGGACTGTTAGGCTATAGATCTTTTATTTATTTACCTTGTGGCTTTTAAAAATAAATTGATGTCTCTAAATCATACCTTATGATGTAAGGTGAATATAGTGCTAGGTATTTAATAAATGTATGACAAAATTTAGCTGATATTATTGCAGACTCATAAGAAATATGTTTAAATATTATTGTATTTTCCCAATTCTTTCTATCAAAGAATATGTAGAGCATAGAAATAAGGACTTTCTAAGTTCACACAGCTGGTTAGAAACAGAGCTAGCTGGACTAGACTAGGAATCTACAAACTTCTATCACTTTGTACATTATTTTACAAATATATGTATCTTTAAACATAATTTTATACTATAATCTGCAGTTTGATAAGCTTTGATATATGAATATGCTAATTAAACAATGGCAAATCAAAATAGCACACTTTTAATTCTGAAAATCTTTTTTTCTCAATAATCTATTCATTTTTCCTCAGCTGCTGCTGTACAACTAATATGGCTATGCCATTTATATGAGTTTCAGTTTTCTGGGATTTTATGTAAGTAGTTTATGTATTGTAGATGTATATAGCACATACTTTTTTGTTCATCTGCTTTCTTTTACTCAGGAAAATTGCATGCAATTCATCATGCTGATGTGATACATTTATCTACATTTCACTCTATTTTATTCCTGAGTAATATTTCAGGTCACAATTTGCCATTCATTAGGTACATAAGTCTGGGTCTAGTGGGTACATTCTTTACTTTTCTACTATAAATTGTGCTGTAGCATAGTAGTAGCCAGCTGTGCATCTCATGCCTGTCCCCATAATCTAAATGTGTTTATCCACCTGGGATAATGGAGGCAGGGTGTGTGCATGTGTGGCAAAGTGACAACATGGGAGTTTTGTCCACCTTATGCTCTGTGTACCTGTTTTGCATACGTTCACACAAGCATCACAGAGGGGTCAACAGACCTATATCATTCTAGGATTTGCTTTTTTTTTTTTTTTTTTTTAGTACAGGGTCTGTAGGACTTACAGTCACTACATAGATTGGACTCATAGTGATCCATCTGTGTTCAGCCTCCCAAGAGCTGGAATTACAGGTGTAAGCCACCATGCCCAGTCTCAATTGTTATCTCAGAGTGCTCTGGGGGCTGAGCTGGCATGGCATGCCTGAGATGGAACTTGGCCCCTGTGCTCTGCCTAAGCAAGTACTTTAATCCACTGAACTATTTGGCTGGCCCTTGGATTTGCTTTTAAAAAATGTATCTTTTTAAACAATGTCTAATAGAAGTACAGACACAGGGAAAACAGGCTTCCTTGATTTAGATGATGAAGAAAAAAAAAAACAGAAATTCTAGTACATGTTTGACTAATAGAAATGCTGCAAAGTAGCCACACAATGAGATATAATGACCTAATGTTAGAACTAAGTGCAAGAATATAGTGAGTCTTGGCAGGGATAAAAGGTATTGCACATAATGATATCACTGCCATTCAGTGTTTAAATTGTTAGACAAAATACTATAAGATGCAGTGAAATACAGAGACAGGAATGTAAATAAAACATTCTTTTTTTTTTTTTTTGTCTTTTTTGAGAAAGGGTCTCACTATGCAGTTGAGGCTGACCTTGAGCTCACTTTTGTAGCCCAGGCTGGTCTCAGAACTCACACCAATCCTCCTGCCTCAGCCTCCCAAGTGCTGGGATTACAGGTGTGAGCCACCACGCCCGGCTACAACAAGTAAAACATTCTATAGGCACCAGTAGTCACATTAAAATGTATTTATTATTACACCTTACTAGGTGAAATGAAAACATTCTTAGTGTTGCTGTACTTATCAGGGACTTCTCATGGTGATTGGAGGAATGTAAAACCTTAGTTAAAAGCAGTGGGTGAATATATGCCCTTATAGAAACTAAGACATATTATGCTTTCAATTTAGATATTTATCCTGGAATTCATCCATCAGGTCCTTTAACATATATTAATAAACCAAATGATGTGTATGAACAGACTTGTGGCCCTTATTTCTCAAACTAATTGGAATGTGACATTCATTCAACAATTGGTTTACCAGTTGCTAACCACGCACAAGATCATCAGTCCAGGAATTCATACAGGAACAAGCAGAAATTCCAAATGAATGCTACAGTTTCAAAACATACAACTCTATAGTACATGCTTTGGATTTCAAAAAGATATCTTTTTGTCTCATATATGGCAAAGAAAAACAAACTGATAGTGATGATGTCAACATTTCACTATGATGGAAATATTAATAGGGGAACTTTGACAAAATGGAATCCTTAGATGGAAACTTTCTACAATATCACAGGTAGAGTAGATGTTAAGGAGTTATGCAGCAATTATGATGTAACTTAAAACACAATACAGTGCTAATGGTTGTGTTTACTCCATTCTAAACCTGTGTAGCATAAATAGTTTGATATATTATAAAGAAAATAACAAGAGCAAAATATCATGGAAAAACTTTTAGAGTACTAGTACTAGAACTCAAAAGAGTCCATTTATAGGAAAGTAAAAATTAAACGTTTCTGACGTGAGATCTATGCAAAAAATGGTGGAAACCATTAGATATCTGACAGGTGAAAAGATAAGCATAGAATCACAAAGACACACTGCAATAGCAGAAAAATAAAACAGACATCAACTGTGCCCATCAGAAAGCACAGGAAAACAAAACATATGTGCTATCAGTGCAACTGATGCTTGTGTACAGAGCACGCAGTTTTCATATTTGAAGGCAGCCTTGTGTGTGACAGTTAAAGCAAAGTTTATTTGTGTGGTGGGCTTTTGTTCGTATTTGTATTGTGGTTCACATGATATTTTATTTTTTGTTATCTTTTAGGTTTTTTAAGCAAGTAAACAATGATGTGAAAGTGATGATGTTTATTTTAAGCATTCATTACATATTTGATATTTTACTTTATGGATATCTTATTGTGCTTCAAATTTCATGTTGTACAATGTAGTAGAAAGCTCTTGACAAAACAGAAAAAGAGGCAACATGACTTACATATGAGAAAGAAAAGCTAACTACATGTGTTGTCAGTATAAGCAAGATATGTGCACTGAACATGCAGTTTTCATGTGTAAGAACTGTGCTGGGTATGACACTTGAAGCAAAACTTAGTTGTGTGATAGTTCTCTTGAGATTTTCGTTGTAGTTGATACATGAATTCATTTTTGACATTGTCTTTTAGGATTTGTAAGCAGGTACACAGCTGATGTGAAAATTTTGGTGTTTATTCTAAATGTACAATATATATTTAAGACTTTAGTACTTTATACATTTTTTTGGTATTTTATGTTTCTGTTAACTGTACACTGTGTAACATAACAACCTTGTAGAAAAACAGCAAGTCTACTGAGATACCAAGTATGTTCTATAAAAAGGCCAGGTAAGCTAAACTTATGTGTTGTCAGTGCAAGTGATAAGTGTGTATGAAATATGCTGTTGCCTGGAGAGGCAGGGGCACAGGAAGGAACTCTTGGCCTGTGCCTCCCATACTACCGGACCTTCTTCCCTGCCTAGAACCCAGCCCCAGCATTTTCTGTGGAACCCTGCACCAAAATTCCCTGCAGAGAGGCTGGGAGCTCAGAACCTCCCAGCAAATCCAGGAGCTGAATATCTTGCCAGAGGAGCACAGTGGGCTCACTTCCATGAGCTATAGCAGGAAGAAGTTAAGCACAGCAGCCAGACAAAGTGAGGCCCATCTGGACAAGATCAAACTTGGAAGCTCTGGACCCAAATTTCAATAGGCGCTAATGGCATAACTTCACCAGAGTAATACAGAAAAGGTCAGGGTACACTGCTAGATAAAATGACAAAGAGAAGGAGCAAGATGAAATCTCAGGACCCGAGCCCACCCAGAACACATGCAGGAGACATCAGCATAAAAGAAAATGAGAATTACACAGCTGAAATCTCTCAGTAAATAGCAACTAAAGTAAAGAAACAAATGCAGACATGTAGAGAGAAACTCAAATCAGAAATAACTTCTGAAGTAAAAAAAAAAGAAAGAAAGAAATCTCTGTATTAATAATGTCTGAGGTAAAAAAAAAAATAACTGCAGAAAAACACAGAGGAAATCAGAATAGAATTGATCTCTGAAGTAAAAAAAAGAAAGACACCTCTGAATTAATAGCATCTGAAGTAAGGAACAACTGCAGAAAGATAGAGAAGAAATCAGAAAAGAAATAATCTCTGAAGTAGAAAAAGAAAGGATAAGTATAATGAAAGAATTAATAATTCTAAAAAAGATATTGATAAAAAGTTAGATCAGAATAGAAAATGATGGAATCCTTGAATGAGCAATATAAGAAAGAAATAGATTGTGTGAAACAGTTTCCAAGAGATATATAGGACAATGAAATCTCAGTCACAAGCTGGCAACACCATGTGAATGAAAGTGAAGATAGAGTTTCAGATCTTGAAGACACTATCACAGCTAGTGAAAAGTTAAGAAAGGATCTTTAAGAACAACTAGGGTGGAGGAAAAATAATTCAACATCTGCAAGATGATGCATAGATAAACGATGTGAGACTAATAGACATCAATGAGAAAGAAGGAGTCAATACAAATGGTATAAAAAGAACATGGGCAGAAGTAATAGCAGAAAACTTCCCAAATATGAGAAAACAATCCGACATCCAGGTAACTGAAGCATATATAACTCCAAATAACAACAACCCAACTAAAAAAAAAAAAAACCACCCAAACACATAAGAGGCAAGCTCGCAGAAATTCAGCACAAGAATAATATACTAAAAGATGTTAGAGAAAAGACACAGAGCACAGTGAAAGGAAAACCCATCAGAATAACAGCAGATTTCTCTTCACAAACCATGAAGTCAAGAAAATCATGGAGCAGAGTGTGTCAAGTCCTCCATGAAAAAAAATTCCAGTCCTGACTACTCTATCCCATAAAACTCTTTCAAGCATGAGGGAGAAGTGTAATACATCCATGACAAAGAACAACTAAAGGATTTCATTATGACAAAGCCAACCTTACACAGACTACTAAAAACTGTTTTAGAGAGGGACCAAAATAACAAGAACTTCGCGAATGAGAACAGAAAGAACCCACCAAATAGGGCAACCAATTGAACACAAGAGAAAAAGTGGTAAACAATAGCATATTAAAAACATGTCAATCATAAGTCAATAATTTCAATTATAATCATCAACGTAAATGTACAAAATTCTTCAATTAAAAGAAATAGACTGGCACAATGAATTAGGAAGCAAAATCCAACAATATGCTGTATACAAGAAGCACAAATCATAAAGAAATTCATAGCCTAAAAGCCAAAGGGTGGAAGACAATACTACATGCCCCAGCACATCAGAAAAAAAGCAGGGGTAGCAATCCTCTTTGCAGATAGTCTGAACTTAAAACCAAGATTGAGCAAATGAAATAAAGAAGGCCATTACATACTGGTTAGGGGAAAAATTCAAGACAAAGAGGTAACACTCATAAATATTTATGCACCCAACATGGGAGCACCAAACTACATAAGACAAATCCTAATGGGCATGAAAAATCTAATATCCAGTACCACAACCATAACAGAAGACCTTAACACCTCTTAATCCCAGAGAGATAGGTCAACCAGAAAAAAAAAATTAGCAAGGAAGTATCAGAGCTGAGCCAGAACTTGGAACAAATAGGCTTAGTGCACATATGCAGAGAGTTCCACCTAACCTCTTCTGAATACACATTTTTTTCAGCCATACATGGGACATACTAGTCCACAGGTCATGCTTAAGTATGTACAAGAAAACAGAAATTATCCCATGCATATTACCTGACCACAGTGCAATGAAAGTGGAAATAAATGACAAAAGAAACCATAAAAAGCCCGAAAAACATGGAAATTAAATAGCACCCTTGTCAGCAACCAGTGTGTTACAGATGAAATTAAACAATATTTACAATTTAACAAAAATTTAAACATAACCTATAGAAATTTGTGGGAGACAATGAAAGCAGCTCTTAGAGGGAAACTTATAGCTCTGAACTCACAAATTAGGAAACCAGAATGAAAACAAATACTCTAATGCTGCACCTAAATGATCTAGAAAAAAAGAGCAAACCAAACTCAAAGCCAAAGATGGGAGGAAATTATAAAGATTAGAACAGAAATTAATTCAATGGAGCAAAGAAAACAGTACAAATGAATAATTAATGAATCAAAAAGCTGGCTCTTTGAAAGAGTAAATAAAATTGATAAGCCCCTAACTAATCTTATCAAAAAAGAGGAAAGAAAGGACTCAAATTCAAGCAATAAGAATGAAAAGGGTGAAATTACTACAGACACAGACCCAGCAGAGATTCAGAGGATCATTAATAGCTACTTTGAGAATATTTACTCTCACAGAATTGAAGACGCAGATGAAAAGGACAGATTGCTAGAGAGGTACAATTTACCAAAACTGAATCAAGGAGACATATGAACTCTTAATAACCCAATAACATCCAATTAATATAAATATAAATATAAATATAAATATAAATATAAATATAAATATATAAAATGCCTATCAACAAAGAAAAGTTTATAAATACATGAAGAAATGCTCTACATAGCTGGCCATTTGTGAAATGCATTTTAAAACAACACTTATATACCATCTCATCACAGAAAGAATGGCTGTCATAAAGAAATCAACCAACAACAAATGTTGGAGAGGATGTGGGGAAAAATGAACCCTTCTCCACTGCTGGTGGGAATGCAGACTGGCACAATCATTATGGAAATCAGTGTGGAGACTTTAAAAAATTAGGACTGGAAATCCCATTCAATACATCTATCCTCTTACTGGAAATTTTCCCAGAAGAACTGAAAACATATCATAGTGATGTTTGTCCATCTATCTTTGTAGCAGCACAATTTATGATAGTGAAATTTTGGAACCAACCAAAATCCTCACCACCAGAAGAATGGTTAAAAAAAGATGTGGTGTTTTTGTACAATGGAATATTACTAATACATAATTAAAGTATTATAAATTAGAAGACTTCACATATAAGTGAATGTATTTTGAACATATACTCATAAGAGAAATAAACCAGGCCCAGAAATGTAAGTATCATAGAGTTTCCCTAGTGTAAGAACATGAAAGAAGAAATAAAAATGGAAAGGCATAACACAGCTAAGTGAAAATCAAGATCTTAAGGATTAAACAATTAATAGACAGCAAGCAGAAAACCACGCACTGATGCACACAGCACGAATTAGACAATGGTCCTAAGAATCTCCAGCAGGTACTTGAAACTCAGAGTAGCAAAGTGTAAGACCAAAACCGTTCTTGGAATGCCTGTCATTCTGGTCTTTTAAATGTGTGTTGCTTCTAATGTAATTTCAATTATTGCTATACTCTCTTTCAAGTAAATGTTTGTTATAAAATAAAAAAAAAAGGGTAATTAGAGAATACAAGACACAGAAAAATGCCATAGGATGACCTGCTACAATTTTGTATATGCTTAAATTTCTAAATTTCTTTGTAAAAATGTGTAACAGTTTTTTTTTTATCACATTCTATAGGGATTTATTAGAGTAACAATGAGTGTTGAAAAATACCAATTCCATGTTAAATATAAGGTGTTTGATATTTGGAAAGACGGTGATGTTCAGGTGAAGTACCTATGTTAAACTGAGTAATAGTATCACTAATCTCTTCTAGAGGGTTAAGAACTTAAGTTCATAGACAAAGAAATTAGAGAAAAAGAAGGGCTACGAGGAGAGCTAATATTTGGGCCCTAGCTCTTGAAGGTCAGTGAGGACTCTAGACGTAAGAGAACCTGTACTATAACATCCTGTAACATTGTGGTGTGCCAAATTTTCTGTTCAAAGAGATCATGGAGCCACAGAAGAAAGGGACCAATGATGTACCTTGTGTCTGAGAGTCACCTAGAGAGAAAACATTCTCTCTGGAGTTCACAGAGAGCAAACTGGTCAAGCAATGGTTGTGACTCATCCAGAATGGTTGACACTGACAAAAGTTCTACAAAATGCTATACATGGTTCCTAGGTAAATCTTGATGGATTTGACTAACCTTGTCAGACACAAAAATTACATTTTCTGTTATATATGTCTTGCTTTCACTTGGTCTTAACCATCTATCAGAAAAGTTTAACCACAAGGCATGCAAAGTAAAGCCAAATTAATATGCTGAACTGTAAAAGGGTAAAGTCAACAGCTCCCAACATTGACAGTTCTTCCAATATCTCACTACTATTATGGGATATTAGACTATGTGCACAGTTACTTTCTGTTCAATGAGAAGAAATATATGTGCCAGTAGCATTTAGAAAAATTATCATGTGTGTATCTTGTACTCTGAACAACTACTATGAAGACAACAATATGCATTGTATTAATTATTATGGCTGCCCTAATGTGTTTTGAAACTCTCATTGTTATTTCTTATTAAAAGTAAAAAAAAAAAAAAAAAAAAAAAAAAAAAAAAAAAAAAAAAAAAAAAAAAAAAAAAAAAAAAAGAACAAAAAGAAAAGAAAAGAAAAGGTTTACCCAACCATGTCCTAAAAAATATCAACAATTTTGGCAAAGAAACCCTAGGAAGAGTGGCCTTCCTTTCAGTGGGAGGGTTTCTTACATCAGCCTTTGGTAACTTTTAACTTGCTTACCTTGTAACTTTCTATTATTTCCAGTGCTTAGAATCTTATCACAAATATTTCAGAGTCTCCTCTACTGCTCTTCCTATAAGAGACAGGAAAACCCAGGTAAGCAGGCACTTTCTCCATGTGGAGTCTCATAGTCTAGTGTTATGATCCATGTTCAAAGTACCACCTCTGAGAACACTATAGCTGCCACCAGCTAGCCACCGTCTTTCTTCTAGGAATGTTACCTGGGCTTAGCAAATCAACAACCAATAAGCAACAGAAGGAAACCGTACAGAGAAAGTCAGGTTGAATACTTCATTACAGTGAAAAGTTCTTAGGGAATAAGATACCACACAAGTTACCTGAATATTATTGCAATGGGCTTCCACACCTGAATATTACAATAGAGAATGTTTGTGGATATGGATAGAGTTATTTAAGGCAGCTTCCCTTCAAACATTGCTGTGGGATAGATAAGCTCCCTTAGTGACTTATTCAGAAATGTGATATAAAAGATGAACAAAAGAACTGAACTAAAAATCACAAACACTATGAGAATATGCAGATCGTAATATCTAGACCAAACTAGAAATAGGAAAAGGTGAACCTGAAAATGTTCAAGGATTCTCTTCCCTGAGTGATTCATTTGTTGATGGTAAGTTGTAAGCATTTTCATTTTGTCAGTCAAAATTATAATTTTATTACTCATTTAAAACATATAACAACTCGTGTTCATTGAATTAACTTTGGAACAAAAATTTAGGAGAAAATTAAATTCTTTCATAGTACCCTAGCCATATAATTATAGTTAACGTTTTAACAAGTATGCTTATACTACATTGAGAACAGTAATGTGTAATACAAAAACCATGCTTGAATACCTGTCAACTTAGCCTTTTAAAAGTGTACCCTTTCTAATGTCTTATGAATTATTACTATAGTATCTTTAAAATAAACATTTAAAAATGTAAAAAAAGAAAAAGAGAGACAAGAACAAAAATTTTAAGGCTTCTTGAAAGCAAGCAGTAACAATCAATCATATGTCCAATGTTACATATTTATATCTGTTCATCTGCCCAACAGATTAGATGATAAATTAGATACTGTATCACCCATTGTACATCAACTACTCGTTTTGAAAATCTGTAACATGTGCACTATTGCATGCTAGCCTGTCTTTGTCTTTCTTTCTGATTTTTGTTCTTGTTTTTGTTTTTCAAAACTAAAATAAATTAAATTAAAAAAAACAGGTTGTTGTGCGTCCACACTGCTTCAACTGTGATAATTTACATAAAGGTTATTTCTTTGTAAATCGCTATTGGTATTCTTATTGTAGTTCATCTAAGAATTTATGTTTTCTTTTTTAGTTTTAGAACACAAAAAAGTCAATGTTTAAAGTTTGGATGCTTTTTATAAACACTGAAAAATTTTGGGCATAGTATTTCTTTCTTGTTAAGTACTCATTGTTTAATATAATAAATTCAGACTAGTTACTCACTAAGGAAGCATTTTAAAGGAAAAACATAGCTTTGCTAGAACCATATTTCTTACTTTAATGCCAAAATTAGTTCAGTTTTGGGGATTTAACTTGCCAACAGAAATTTTATTCACTTTGAATTCTTGACTATTATAAATAAATCTTCTATGTACTTTACTATAGAAATTTTTCTTGCAAACTATTTTACTTATATTTTGCCTTTCATGTGATGGCACATATTTGAGACATCTTTTGTTAAGCAAAAGTCAATGATTTTTGTCATATATTTCTTATACAGATTTTTGAATTTTAAGTCTAATGTTAAGTGACATAATGGACTTTGAGTTGACTTTCTGTTATAGTGTACAATAACAATCAACATTCATTTTTTGCATGTGGGTATCACATGATTCCAACACATTTATTAAATATATTCTTCAACTTAGTTCAAGTTATACTTTCAGAAGCTTTTCTATAATTTCCCTAAAATTTTTAATATCATATTTTCTTCGTAGTTTTCCACCTAGATATTTTTTATCTCTTTTCATTCTCCTATTGCACTGAGTAGGACCTGCTGTAATGTATAGTAAAAAAGTTTTTAGAGTATATGTTTTACTCTGATTTTTCTTTAGATCTTATAAATCTTTCCCCCCTCCGAGGTTATGTCATTAGCTGATGTGAATTAATCTATATTTCCTTCAGTATTGAAGCTCTGTTACAAGTTTCACAAACATGTATCTTTTAATGATGATCTTTATCGTCTTTGGTAATATTCTTTACTCTGAAATATATTTGTTTTATGGTTCATTTTATCATAATAATGGTATATTAATTTCTTTACATTTGTTTAACCTACTTCTTTCATATAATTAAGATAGTTATCTAGCAGATATTTATTTTATAATTTAATCTGAAAATCTCTAGCTTTTAATTGAGTCATTTAAAGCAAAAAACACAAATATGAATACTCATTTCTTTTAGTATTAGTCTATTATCGTGCTATTAGCTTGGCTTTGGGCTACCTGTCCTTTGTCCCCCCCCCCCTTTTTTTTTCTTTTCTGCCTTCTTTGGAATGAATTGAGAATTTTTTTAACTTTATTTATGTTGTGGCCAGCTCAGCCTGACCAAGGGGCAGGGCTGACACAGTATATGGTGCCAGGGATCGAACCATGGTCCTTGTGGCTGCCTAAGCAGGTGCTTTAGACCCCAGAGCCATCTCACCGGTCCCTAACTGAATATTTTTAATGATTCCATTTTATCATATTTATAAGCTATATGTGCTACAATGCCATCATGTGTATTTTGCATCCCAACATGGTACTTTTCTAACTCTCAAAGATTGGTTTGGTCTTTTTTGATGTTTCCTACTTCTCTTTAAGGTACCTGTCTTATTCACACGTCTCATAGCTAAAATACAATACCAGACACTCATAATATAAGACAATAGAGGTTTACATTGACTCTTGTTTCAGTACTTATTTGGCTGGCTCAAAGACAGAACACTAGGAAGGGAGGCACAATCTTGCTCTCATCCACCCCGACCCTTCTAACCATGGTGAAAACTGCTTTGGAAGTTCTAAATGCCCTCCAAGTACTCTATATGCTCATAAATCAGGCTTTTAGAAGGTGGTTGGATAATGGTGTGATATAGCTGAACTGCTATCCAGAAGTGGGGTCTGGTTGGAAGAAGTGGGTCTCTAGGGTCATGGATTACAAGAGTATATCTCCCTTCTTGGCTTCTTTTTTTTTTTTTTTTTTTTTTTTCTCTCTGCTTCCTATTCACCATACTATTTTTGTTTTTTGTTTTTTGTTTTTTGGTTTTGCAGAACCAGGGATCGAACTCAAGACCTTGCACATGAAGGCAGGCACTTGTGCCCCTGAGCTATTTCCCTGGCCTATTCCCCATACTGTGATCAACTTTCTTCTGCTGTCCCTGAATTATGCTATCCTGCCTTAGACTCAGCCATGGTCTGAAGCATGATCCAAAATAAGTTGATCCTCCTTAGAGCTGCGGGTATGGAACATTTTGTTCTGCTGATGAAAAAATTGACTAAGCCACTTTTGCATTCTTTTCTTGCTGGTACTCTACCCAGTTCTTCAGTGACATTGTGCTCCTCAGATTCTCACCTCTATTTCCTCAACCCGAGATATTTCAGACTCATTTTTGGTTGTCATTTCTATGCTGCAGGCAGGTACCTTGCTTGGGACACTCAGCTGAGACTCTCTAATCCTCACCTCACTCATTTTCTTTTTTCTCAGTGTTGCTATCCTATGCTGCCTGTTACCTAGTGTCTGAAAATCATTGCTTCATGTATTTTTCTAAATTTCCAGTTGTTTGGTGCAGAAAAGCAACATTAACCATTATCTCTTTCCTGGATAGAGACAGAAGTTTACATATTCAATTTTAATGGAATATAAAAACCATGACACCAAAAGGAAAAAAAATAAAGTGAAATCATCACTCTTAAAAATCCTCTAAATTTTATATATACATATATATGGTATGTATATAAAAAAGGAATCCTACAAATTGTCTTTCAAGTCACAAAAATAAATTTTTTATCATGAACTTTAATTGTCACATGGCATTCTATTAAATGTATGCAATTCAATGATTATTTAATTCATATCCCTTTAATAGACAGCATTTCCTAACTTACAGAAAATTTCAAGATATTGTAATAAACCTCAGTAACTCATAACTATAGTCTATTGCTTATTGCTCTAACACCGAACTGAGTTTAAAACTCTGAAGTTTTCTAGGCTACCAACTATGTTTGTTCTGTAACTTCACCTCATACATATTTGCTGGAATTTTTAATAAGGAAAAGTTGAGAAGAAAGACAATTGATTGTGACAGATGGTGTCCTGAACCAAGACTGACAAAATCTGAACTTTTTGTCTTTAGCTCTGTAGGAACTCTTTTTGGGGAAATTGAGGTTTGCAAAGTCTCATTTGGGTGAAAATATACAGAAGGCTTACACTACAAGTTTATTGTCTAAGGAAGTAAAAATGTGCAGTACTTTGGAAAGTTAATTCTGGTTGGTGCTAGAGGCAATCTTAAATGAATGCAGAAGATTTTAATGGTGGATTGTGGCTAGTATTGGCAGTGGTGGGGACTCTACATTTGAGTGGCAGTTGGTCTAGGCTGCTGAAATAACTTGACAACCTAATCTATATCTCAACAGATGGATATCCCTGAATTTGGACCTAATAGTTGTGTTTTACAGAGTCTTAAAAGAAAGCGTTGGATTATAGGATAATGAAAAATGAATAATACAGGTAGAAGTGCTATTGAGCTAGTGTTGAGATATGTTAATAGATAGTGAGGTGAATTATAATACACTAAAGTATCCTAAATTAATATATTTTAAATTTACAAAGCTTAAAAATATAAATAGATTGGAATACCTTCTGTGGTGGGGAGGGGGAGAAAAGCATAGTTCAATGTCTGTATATCAATAATGTCAATTAACTTTCTATTGGATTTACTAAAAGGTTGCATCTTCATATATAGACAGTATAAAGTGTCAAAAAGCCTTTCATTTTTGTGAGTGGGAATGAATTGCTCAAGTCTTAAGAAAATAAGTTGATATGATTATTATAGTTCTATAGTTCTGTGAAATTTCTAACTAGTTTTCCTTTGGGTATGTTGAGCTCTAATGATAAGTAAAGAGAGACAAGCACCTCAGAAAAAATTAATTTAAATTAAAATTTTAACAGACATTTATTACAAAATAGTATAGAAGTGTCTGACTAGTGAAGAATCATAACATTGAGAAAATTTCAGACATTGTGGCAAAATGGATGTCTGAAGTAAAAAAAAAAAGTTGTAACTAACATCAGATGAAGAAAGATAACCACGTCAGAGATGAGTTGAGCGGTTGAAGAGTTGTCTTTTAAATTTAGGATTAACCATCATTAATTCTAAGTAATTGTTTCATGCCAAAAGCAGAAACAATTTACTCAACATTAGTTAACTGGTAGTCTAATTAATGATCCAATGGCTTTCTATATTGTTTGTGTTTATCCATTGTATCAGTCAGTGCTTGGTAGAGGAAGATTCAATGCAAGATGTACAAATATAAAAGAAATTAGAAGAATGTCTTTATGCCATTGATTGGAAATATCCAGTCAAAGGCCTGGAGCTCAGTATATTTTTCTCTGTGAGTCCACATGGGGAGGTCAAAGATTCTGCAAGGGAAGGGATGAAATATTTGTTCTGGAAGCCAGGCAACAATGTTCAGGGTGAAGGTAAAAACTGACACTCCTCCAAAGAAATGGAAGGAATCCTTTGTCCTTCATTTCTCTTTTATATCATTCAAAAATCAGTGCTCCCTGGGGCGGGTGTTCCACAACCAGAACTGTACTGAGCCAATTTAGTTGAGTGTTTCTTAGTTGACACAGTCAGCTAACTATTATATCCATGATATTAAGAATGCAGACAAGGTCAGTCTACATACTTCAACAAACCAAGTTCAGTTCCTCTATGTTTCTACATAATTCTTCTATTAATACATGTCTGCCATACATAATGTTTACCTTCCTTGTATAGACTTGCTCCATATATATAACACATCTTAACCCCTTTTTAATCCACTCTCCCTCTCCTCTCCCATCCATCAACTCTTAGTCACCTTCCCATTTGAGAAAGATATATCTCCTTACTTCCTATTATCTGACTTCTATATTGTCCTTTATAGTTTGGGTTTTTCATAAAAGAGAAATGATGCACTATTTATGCTTGTGTGTCTGATCCATTTCACTTAACATTATAGTCTCAACTGACATCTATTTCCTACTAAAAATGCCAGTTTATCTTTGGTTATGCCAGTCACACTACATTGTGCTCAAATGCCACATTTTATTTATCCATTTATCTGTTGATGTCCATAATTATAAAAACACTATAATATTGGTTGTTAGTATGCTTTTAATGGCTTGTTATACTTTAAACAAGCCTATTGTTTGAATTTATTTAAGGGACATACTTTCTTTGAAAATAGAGGTGAAAAGGGGGGGAAAAAAGATAAGGATTGTGATTTGGAAAATAATTCAGTAATCCCATTAGAGCCAGTGAGATACCTTACCGGACTAACCACTTACTTAGGCAAACGCAGAGATCGGGGTTCGATCCCAGCACCACGTGCTACATTGGCCAACAACAGTAGGCATGGTGATGCATGCCTGTAACCCCAGTGCTGGGGAGGCTGAAAACAGAGGGATCACTATGAGTCTGAGCTATGTAGTGAGACCTGGTACAAAAGACAAAAAATGTATCGTCATCATCATCATCATCATCATCATCATCATCATCATCACATGTAAAGCATCTTGTCAGTACTAGAACTTTTACCTTCCTTTCTCTTTTCCCCCATTCTAGTACTCATTATTGTTACTGTCTTACTAACCTGTTTTGAGACTCTGTTTTATTGTTACTTTTACTTCTTTTCAGAATAGATAGATACATAGATAGATAGATAGATAGATAGATAGATAGATAGATAGATAATCAAGTACTTTTAGATTCTATCTGGGTTTTGACAAGAGTGAAGCTGTCAGGCCTTGTACTTTTGCATGTTTATCCTATCATTTGCTGAAAGAGACATAGTAAAATCTTTCTGATAATTTGAAATATTTCTCCTTTTAGTTCTATCAATTGTTGCATTATGTATTGAAGCTTTACTATATAGGCAATGTATACACATTAAGAATTATGAGGGCCAGCGAGATAGCTGAGTGAACTAAGCAACTGCTTAGGCAAGCGCAGCAACCAGGGTTCAGTCCATGACACCACATGCCTTGCTGGCCCTGTCCCCGTGCATGCTGAGCAGCCCACCGAGACTGGGTGTGGTAGCACATGCCTTTATTCACAGTGCCAGGGAGGCTGAGATAGGAGGATCACTACAGGTCTGAGCTGTGTAGTGAGACCTGGTACCAAATACATTAAAAAATGAGAGAGAGGCAACTTAGGATTATATTTTCTTGGTAAATTAAGTTGTTTGTTATTATTAAATACCACTTTTTATCTCTACTTAGGGATCTTTTCCTTGATATCTACTCTGTATGACTATTGTTAAACTAGCTATAGTTTGGTCAATATTCTTTTTTCTATTTTTCATTTCTAGTGTTTTTCTGTATCCTAATGTACTGGTTTTACACTTTGTAAGCAAATTGTACTTGAGTTTTTTTTTACTTTTTGGTTGTCAATTTGTATTTTAACTAAAGCATTTATATTTTATATTCTTATTGATTTTATATATACTATCTTATTATTTGTTCTGTGTTTATGTTATCAACTATATGTTTTTCCTTTTATCTGATGCTATTTTGTGCTGGTGGAGGTAGTAGTGGTATAGGGATTGAAATCAGAGTTTTTTACTTGGCTATATCGCTAGCCCATTTTTTTACTTTTTCTTTTACAACAGAGTCTCACTAAGTTGCCAAGTTTCCTAGCCTAGATTCAAGAGTATGATCCTCCTGCCTCAGTCTTCAAGAGTACTGGGATTACAAATGTCCACCACCACACCAGCCCTTTTCCTCCTTCTTGTCTACTTCTGAAAATTTTGAAGTTTTATGTTCAGAATTTTTTTCTTAAACACTGAAACATTCCAAAGGATTCCTGTTGGGATTCTCACTTCTAACCAGATACGGAAAGGCCTCTATGTGGTCATGCTCCAACTTTATTCTTCAGAAGAAAAGAATTTCCTAGAATAATCCCACATTTCAGGGTTATATAAAGAGTAGTTCAAAATACAATAACAATGTGATATTCTGCCAGCCCATGCTTGCTTTTGAGTAGCACCTGGAGTAACAGGAAAGGCATTGCAGCTGCTGCAAATCACATGACCTTTGGCACTAAGTGTACGTGAGCTAAAGAGTGCAGCGAGGAACCCGTGTCTCAGTTACTCTTCTCTCATTGCTGGGACGAATACCCGACACCCAGAATGAAGGAAAGGAAACTCAGTTACTGGAGGTTTCTGTCCGTACACAGCTGGCTCCAAGGCAGACTGGCACATAGCAAAGAGCAGCAGTTCATGGTGGCAAAATAAAGCAAAACAGCCAGAGCCAAAAGGAGTAACAGTAGCAACAGTGGCAAAAGAGAGGAAGTCTGTCTCCCTTAAAGAACTATCTACTGCAGGCTGGGAGTAATACTCACACCCATAATCCCAGCAACACTCACACCCATAATCCTAGTACATCACTAGTTAATCACAAAGTTTAGAGGTCTGCCCACTACTGCATGAGGCTTTGTGGGGATAAATACACACAAACCACAGTAACCCAGAACTAGGAGCTGTAGAACCCATTTATTCACAGAAGATAATGAATTCTATGGGGAGGGCAGTGAACAGCATAATTAGGAAAGTTTTATTTTATGTTTTTATGTTGTCATTCGCTATGAGTATGACTCTAATAAACCTTATTTTACTTTATGAATCTCTTTTTAAAAATTCCTTTCAGGAGAAAATCGTTTGTGTCCCAATAGCTATTATTTTAATCTAAACTCCAAAACCCTTTTCCTTAAATCCATCCCTCTCATCCTGTATTATCATCATCATCATTTGAAACATTTAACGCTGTGTATTTCTTCCGGGTTTAGACATATCTTATTGTAAAAAGGCACTATTTGTACATGTGAAAGTGGAAAATAAAGCAGTGTTCATTATGCACACATAGTGACAGGCAGAGGGGACTGTCTCAAAGAAGTAAGACCATCTGTGTTTTGAAAGATATGAAGAAAGAATGAGACTCTGAATGGTTCTAGAATGAATCTGAAGAGTAGAGGAATTACAGCGGTTTCACCTAACATGACAGGATTTGAGGTAAGTAAAACTAATTCTTTGAGAGAATAAAGTATCCAAAAGAAAAGCAAAACAAGCAGATGCAAACATTAATAGAAAAAAGGAAATAACTGATAGGCCAACTTAAGTGGTGGCTACTTTTTAGCACAATTTTAAGGAATTATTACAATACAGGGAGGCTGACCTTCAGAGAACTTTCATGAATGAATGAAAGAATGAATAAATAAATAAATAAATAAAGTAAATGAGAACATTTACCTGTATGCTACAGAACTGCTCAAACATTAAGAGAGTTAATTTTTTAAGTTTATGAAACAAGCTATTAAATCAAAGAAGAAAACCTTCAGTAAAATAAATTTGTAACCGTAAAAGCACTAAGGCAGAAACATTGATTAATATTGCTACTTTTTATCTTGCTGAAATTTCATAGTATAAAAATCAACTAAATATATTTTCAATGAAAATAATGATTACCCAAGTCATAAGGGCAAAATATAATTCTGAAATAAATTTTAATGCCTTACAATGCTCCAAACTACTTTCTGAGTTACGTATATTATTTTAATGTAAAGGATTTTTAAAGAAAAAGCATCCTATGATTAACAATAGGAAGATACCTGTACAGTGTTATGAATTTTTTTTTTTTTTTATGTGTTTGGTTGTTGCAGGGTCTTCCTACACAGCTTGGACTCAAAGTGATCCTCCTGTTTTCAGCGTCTCTGGGTCTGGGATTGTAGGTCTACACCTCCACTCCCAGACTCTCATGGGCTAAGCTGATCCTGGGGGTAGGGGTGGTGCAGTATGTGGTGCAGGGAACCTAACTGCAGTCCCTGTGCTTGCATAAGCAGGGTTTTAGTCAACTGAGCTATGTTGCCGACCCCTATACATCTTTTTATTTTTATCAGTGGAGTTTAACAGGCAAGCTTAATATTTTTTTTAATCTTCATTCCTAGAAGTAATTTCTCTCCCTTGGGGCTGTTTTTAAATATTTGTCATGAATTCATGTTCTCAATAATTGCAATGGCAAGGGGATATTGGTTAGTAATTACTTAATGTATTGTATCACATTTGCATTGAGTAGCATTTCAGGATTGCTAGATATCAGCATGGTAGATTATATTAAATAGCTCAGTACAAAAAAAATGTAACAACTTAGCTTAGTATTGTTTCAATAGGAAAAAAATCTTAACCTATGTGGTTCAGCAGAAAAGATTCTTAATACAAGGTATCCGGTTTCACATACATGAGACACATCTGTTCCATGAACTGGTCTTTGTGACCAAAAAATTCCCAGCTGATGCAGCTTCTTCACTGAGCACATTCATTACTTTCTCTCAAATCCCCAACTCCCTACTGGCAGCTTCCCTCTTGGGAGGCCTGGGGAAAGTTTCATTGCTTTCTACATTATGCCAGATATCATTATCCCTGAATATTTCAAAACTTTCTCTAAGTCTCCTTACTAGCTGCTGTTTTATAAAATCACGTGTATTCCAAATATGCTTTCCTTTTCCTGGGCAATGCATTCCCTTATATTTCCCTTTATTCATAAAAAGTGGATTCTCAGAGCTCCAGTATGATCTAAGTCAGTTCTCCCTCTGACATTGTAAAATATTATCTCCGGATGAAAATAGATTCACTGACTGCCCATATTTCTTAAAACTGTGATTAAACACTTACCCTTAAGTAATCGAGTATGCTTTGAAATATGAAAACCTGTTGTACGTTTTTTGATAATAAGCAATTTAGGATGAACTCAGAATTTCAATTGCCTCTATAGTCAAGGGTTATAAATAAAAATCTGATTCATGATTCAACATTATGCAGAAATAAAAGGTATTCAATTTGGTAATGTGCATCTAATCCAAATTGATTGTGTTCTGCACTAGCATCCCAAGCACCAAATTATCATTTATCTTTGCCTGTTAATAAACATTACAGATTCTGCCATTGTGCTTTAATCCTTTTAAAATTACTGTGTCAACCTCATGTACCCTCACATGCTAACAGTGGATAAATAACATTACTGCTTAATGCTAATATTGCCTCTCTGCTTTTACTATCCCAGGAAAGCCTTATCATTTTGTCACATCGAGTGATGATGTGCGAGGAAAGAAGTAACATAAGCAAATATTCAGGGCTCCACACATCTCACAAATATGTTGCAGGCCATCTGAAGCAAATGTGAAGGGAGACACACCATAAAATAAAATGAAAGCCTGACAATTTGGTATCATTATTCAGCAGTGCATCATTCTATCAATTCATGAAGAACTCAAGAAAATTGTTTTAGTAACAAAATATTTTCCTTACAATGAGCTAATCACTGTAGCAGGGCTGCACAAAAAATTCATCAAGTAGAAATGAGAATACAACTCATATGCTATCAATATGAAGTAAAAAATAATTGACCACAAATACAAGATTTAGTTATCTAGTTAGACTGAAACAAAACTTTGAAGATCAGAAGTTAGTCAGCATAAAATAAAACTGATCATTTTTTTAAAAGCTGGAAAAAAGTACTATGCAGGAAGAGATATTGAAAGTAAGATTAATTGAAGGATATGATATATTATAGAAACAGCAGAGTAACGGTAGAACACTAAGGACCTGAAGACATTCCATGCAAGAGGAAATGCTAATACTTCAATCAGTAAATTTAGAGGAACTCACCATGAATGTGCACAAATGCTTTGACCATCAGTCTGGTGCTGCTTTTCCAACCACTGTGAACACACAATAAATCAGTAAACCTCCTCCCCACCCCAAAGATTCTCAACAAGGGAAGAAAGAACACTTACAAGCACAGAACAGAAAGAGAAACTTCATCAAGCACATATTGTATGTGGAAAGCTACAAAGCTATAAAATACACAGAAAGTGGGGTACATTACTCTTCAAAGGTCAGTTCATAAAACTGAACTTATGCCTTATACAAATGTTATGTTAGATTGATTTTTATTATCTATAACTTGATCACTTTCTTTTGTTTTAGAGATCTATTTTATTATTATTATTATTATTATTATTATTGTTTTAATATGTTTAAATATTATTATTATTTTAGTTTTTAATATGTTTTTGATTCTGGTCCTGTCTGAAGAAGAGCCAGCAAAATTATTTTCCAGTTCTATTTACTTTGTTAATTATTTCCTTTGGTATGCAGAAGCCGTTTTAATTTGATACATTACCATTTGTTCATCTCAGTATTATTTCTTAAGTTGCTGGAGATATCTTCAGGAAGTTCTTGCCCACATCTATGTCTTCAAGAGTTTTACCTATCTTATTTTCCTTAATATTTAGTGCTTCTATTTTTAAAAGTTACCTTTGATTCATTTTGATTTTAGTTTAATAACAGGTTAATATTATCCCCTAAGCATGGCAGACTGATCAACACTGCAACGTCCCAAAAGAGTGGAGTCCTATGATTTTAAGGCTCAAGAAGATAAAAATTCTGTAGTGGAATTCAAGGTTTTCTAACGGCTCTGTCTTCTCTGGACAGCCTATATTTATTTAGCTATCAAAATAAGGGAAGAGAATACTGAAGAAAAGCAGGAATATTTCCAGGACTTTTCTAATTAAGACATTATGCTAATTTGTAAGAGCTATGTTATCTCCAGAAAGGTCTGCACCCAGGAGTGCGACTTCTGCAGCTACAGTCTTTATCTCACTAACTGAGGCTGCAGCCAAGTGTCCTTGGCTGTGGCCTTGTCTTGTCCTCCCAAGGCATCTTGGCTCCACTCACCATTGCAGGCCTTAGTGGAACCAGTGACTCATAGAGGTTCAGTTACTCAAGACAGTTACTCTATCTCCAGACAAAGAGCCCAGGCCTTGGACAAACTCAGAAGTAAACACGAAAATAAAATTAGTTGATATGGCGTTCTGCTTAGGGTTGCTTTGCAATGGTCTCCATCAGTTTAGCACATAGTGAGATGTTTGGGCCTAGACATTTCTCAAAAGCAGCACAGGTAGCCAATAAAAGCATTATAAAACTTTTGGCCTGACTAGGCATGCTAGAAATGCAAATTAAAGTAACATTGTGATACCATCTTCCTCCAGAAATAGGGGCTATCATCAAGAAATCAAATGATAACATATGCTGATGATGCTGAAGAGAAAAGGAACAATTCTACATTGCTAGTGGGAATGTAAATTAAGACAACCACTGGGGCACATGAATATGGAGATCCCTCAAAATAGAGAAGTAGAGGGCTAGGGAGATAGCTCAGTGATCCAAGCATCTGCCTGGCAAGTGCAAGGTCCAGAGTTTGACCCCCAGTACCACATGCTAGGCCTTCCCCAAAACCAGATATGGTGATACATGCTATATTCCTAGCTCTAGACAGGCTGAGACAGGAGGATAGCTGTGAGTCTGAACTGTACAGCAAGACTCTGTATAAACAAAAAAATAAATAAAAATTAAAATCTAGAAATAGAAATACTATTTGACCCCACTATTCTGCCTGTAGATCTTCCCAAAGGAATCAAAGTCATACTACAATGATACATTTATACCCATATTTATAGTAGCACAATTTCTAATAACTAATTCTTGGAATCAGTCTGTATGTTCATCAATAAATGGATGAATAAAGATAACACAGTGTGTACACACAATGAAATACTGTTGTGCCGTAAAGAAGGATTAACTTGACACATTTATAGGTAAATGAGTGGACCTCATTACTACAATGTGAAGTAAAATACATCAAATACAGAAGCTTAAATACCGTGAATTTTCTTACATAAGAGACTCAGAATATAAAGTGTAAAATGAAGATTGGATAAAAGAAGTAGGGAGAGCTTTCTCAAATGGCAAGGCGAATAAAAGATGGAGGGAGGAGGCCAAGAAGGGAAGAGAGAAAGGAGAAAATTGAAATAGAAATTTGTCAAATGGAAAGGGGAACAAGACTTGGAGGAACTAGAAAGGAATGTGAGATAAAGGGGAGAAAAATGAATTGGTATGCGTTATGGGCATGCGCGATCTTCCCACAATAAATGTAATTATTGTTTATTGGAAATATGTACTAATACAAATGGGAAAAATAATAAATTGAGAGAACTGGGTTAAAAAGTCAGAAGCAGGGAGTAGTTGGGGAATGAACAGTGCTCTAAGGAGCTAAGAATATGGATCTCTAAGGAGAGCAACAGAACTAGAATAAATGAAATCTGTTTTATGAAACATTAATTGAGTCGATAGAGTTAATAAGATTTAAAAGACCAATACCTATAAATAAAAGAGTAGAACAAAGGATGAACCAGTATGAAAGAGACAGAAAATGAAAAACTCAGAAAATGAAGAATAAAGATATTTATAATAAGGAAACCTTCATTTAATAAAAAAGTCTCTCCTTTAACAGAGTGTTCAAAGGAAGAAAAAGAATCAGTATCTTGTTCATTTTTGCATCACATGAAAAATGGAAGCAAAGTTGTTTGTCTTTTGTAGAACAAGCAAAAACAAAATATCTTGGAGGTAAAGGAACTGGGCGGCTGGTGTAATTCTTGGGAAACTCATACCATCCTTTCTTATTACATGTTCAATCAGGACTGACATACACCATTGACTGCGACTGGTCCTCTAGCAAGGGTGATGCTGCAATTTGTCACCTACACCACCCCACTCTGGAAGGAAGTGCTCTATAATTGTGCCAGGATAAACTTGACTATTCCCGGCAAGTGAAGCCTCAGGTCACTTGTTTTGTGCTCATCACTGCTCATGTGAATCACTGAAAAGGAGTGGTATTTCTGGAAGCCAAACTAGTCTCTGAGCCTGAGCTCAGCAGCCAGACGATGAGCTCCAAGCACTTCGGTAATCTTGAACCCTGGCTTAGACAAATTCTTGGTGCAGAGATCCACTAGTGAAGTTAAAAGGTGGGAATGAGGACAAATGTATTAGCATTTGAACAGTGAGATTATGCTTGAAAACAGGGAACCAGGTGCTGGCCTGAAATTCAAGGAGTGCAAACATTACAAAAAGACAGGGCCCCAGGCCTGTCAATGGAATGGAATAGATACATTTTGCTGAAAAAAGAACATCGAATGAACCAACTCAGGCATACAAACTGGAATGATTGGGAAAACTGGATGAACCCAGAAAACCAAAGTCACAGCAGGCAGGCAAATATACAGGTTGCTTTGAGGATTGGTGACTCGGGACTGGGAAGAGAGGCTACTGTTCAGGGAGAGAAAATGAGGGAGATCTAAGGCAGAAGCAGATGTAATTAATTTAAACCAGAAATGCTATGTGACCACCATTTCTTTTCTTAAAACAACAGTCTGCAACAATTGCTACATGTTAGAGTCATTTTTTTTTTTCAGGACCGGGTTTTGAACTCACAACCTTGCACTTGCTAGGCAGGCACTTATGCCACAGAGCTATCTCCCCAGCCCCTTAAAGTCATTTCTTTATAAGAAATAAAAATAGTTGGGCCTCACAAAGGCTTTAAAATTAGAGAATGGATGCAATCTAGGGAATGATATTAGAAATATGTGAGATGCTCCCCAAGGGAAACAAGAGTATGAAAATGCTAAAGTTAAGGATCAAGTCCACTCTTCTGGACTGATTCTACTCCAAAAAGCAAAGTCAGTTTATTCCACAGAAGGAAGAGAAGGTATGGCAACTTGACAGGGAGTTGTTCTCCCTGTGTAGCTCATGAGTCAACAACAGTGCAAAGGGGATCTGGTGGAGCACCCATGCCACACTCTGAACATGCCCTTCCACAAGAGCCTATGACATCATC
Organism: Myocastor coypus; assembly: GCA_004027025.1. Classification (NCBI taxonomy): domain Eukaryota; kingdom Metazoa; phylum Chordata; class Mammalia; order Rodentia; family Myocastoridae; genus Myocastor; species Myocastor coypus. Next base: position 135,379 of record PVJA010000033.1, on the reverse strand, counting down.
CTGAAAGACCAACGGGAAACGCAGAGAGCTGTGAATCTCTACCAAAATCACCTACAGTTCACCAGAAGCCAGACAAAACTGGGTTTATGTGCTAACACCATGGGAAATAGGAAGTAAAAGGTTTAGAAATTTAGGCTTTGGGTAGCTTTTTTTAATAGTTAAAAAATAAAAGAATTTGTTCCAGCATAGATGCTCTCAGGAACTGGTGGTGCTACTGCAATCGAGTATTTAGCTTTTGTCTAGGAAATAAGGTGAATGCAGCAGGGCTAAAACCAAAATTAATAAACAGCAGACATCCCTGTTACCTCACAGAGGAGGAAACTCAGTAATTTTGGGTGGGGGGATTTATGCAACATTCTTATTTGGGCTGAACTGTGACAACAAAGGGTCTTGTTTTCAACCTTATCTATATAGACCCCAAACCTGGTTCTGATACTTGCGAAATTCTCAAAGTAGGGAATATAATAGCTTAGCAATGCCAGGCTAACTACCAGATGCTAGTAGTCTGGGCTGCTTTTATCTTCCTTACCCCACAATATTATTTTATTTTATCTGCTGAGGAGAATATTAGAAGCATTCCAGGCATCAGAACATATTCATACAGAGCTTTCACTGAAAAACTCGAGTGAGAATGCCATAATCTCAGAAAAGGGGAATTTTAGTTCTCAGAGACTTTCAAAAATCTTCTACCCTACCTGGTCAGGCAGCACTGTCTACCTTTTAGATCTCACTACTTCCATTGTAAAGAACCCTAACTCCACAGTCCTACGCTCAAGACCAAAAATGGGTACAGGACACTTGACCACAAAAGGGATGGACCCATTTATGAAATAAAAAGCATTTCACCAAAATGTCCTTTCAAGCTTTTTGCAAGTATGCAAGTGAATGATTACTTCCCATAGCTGAGGTACAGATGACAAGCTGTATAATGAGAAGACCTATTTACTCTACACCCAATTTACAGCTTCCATTATACTTTTAATCATTTAACATCAATTGAATTTCTATTTTATTAAGAATATTTCATCCAAGACAGAAATTTTATATATACATATGTATCATGGAGTTGAGCTCAAGAACCATAAGAAGGCACAAATGAAAATGATCATATAACAACCTCTGGCCTCCTCACTGACAAAGAGTTGATTTAGAGAATGAATAATGAAGGCTACTCTCCTAGTGCTCACACTCTATTTGCCACTCACACAGCAGAATGTTTTGTCAGGGAGTAAAATATTGCAAAAGAGGAAGCTATTCTCCAGTCAAGAATATGAGTATTTAAAGGCTTCAGGCTTGACAAATCACGCTAGCAGTTACTGAAAAAAAAAAAAAAAAAAAAAAGCAATCATGAAATTCTGTGGAAAAGCAACTATGATGAGCATTCTAAGGAGAATGTACTGTGAGGAATTTTCTAAGGCTAATCTTGTGAATGGGAGTTTCCATGAGGAGCCTTCGGAGGGAAAACTTCTGGGGGGAATCCTTTGGGGAATCTTCTGAGGGAAATTTTCCATTGGGAATCTTCTGAGCAGAATCTTCTGTGGGCAGCATTCTAAGGAGAATCCTCTGTAGGGAAACTTTCATGAGAAACTTTTTGCAGAGAATTTTTGTAGGGAACCTTTTTAGGGGGATTTTTCATAGGAAAACTTCTGAAGAGAATCCCATATGGGGAGCTTTTTGAGGAGTAACCTTTGGGAATCACAGACAGCTATGAACTCAAAACTTTTGATATAAACACTTTTTGGATATTTGCAGGAGTTTTCTGCCCAGATCAGTTCTTCTTCTGCTAACAGCACCCTGATTTTCTTGATACTATACCTTTCACATTTAAGTAAAGAATCAAATGAGGTTGCATGTACTGTCTGGATTTCCCATGAGTACCCAGCTCAGGCCTGGCCATTCTGGGCTTTTGTCCAACTAGCTACAGAAGGTGTCTCATGGGTAACCAAGGGAATCTAGAACACCAACAAACTCAATTGCAGGATGTGTGTGTGTGTGTGTGTGTGTGTGTGTGTATTATTGACACAAAGCAAATTTTTTTGACTGGCCACACCAACAATATTAATCTAGAACCACAAAGGGTCATTCTGTGAAGGGAACCAATCTAACCTGAGTCCCACTTAAATGAAGTGGAGCTGGAAGAGAAGTGAATAAAACACCAAGATAAAACTAGAATGGAGAGCCATGCATTCTAGCCATACTTGGAATGTATCCCTAGAGTATTTAGTTATAATTATTTTAAATTATAAACTATAATTTGTTGTCATATGTTTAAGCCAATACAGCAGCACCATAAAAATGGAAAATTCAAAATTAAAGATTAGAGCAGAAATTTTCAAGGATTAACTTACCATCTATCCTCAGTAAATACATCAGCTTCTATATTTGGACCAGAATTATTAAATAACCTTTTCAATTTAGTGATGGAGAAAGAATGAATGATGGTAAATGAACATTTGTTAAATGTCTACTGAAGGGGGATTTTTAAAATCTCATGCTATAAATTGGCTGTTCAAAGATAAAAAGTTTATCTTATGTGTCTGTTTTAAGTTTCTATACAGATACTTGGAAAAAATGACTAAAATTCCACTTCCATTTTAACCAAACCCATCATATTATGAGCACTCCCTCTAAAAAGAACAACTTTTGGATTCTGAGACTTCAGTTATCTTTGTGGAAAGTAGGTAATTTTTCCATGCCTATAACAATAGAATACTGTGATTTTTGACCTCTAGGGACTGATGGTTGAAATCTAAAGTTGAAGTGACCTCTGAGTTGGTCTGTTTTGGACAGGTCATTGTTCAGTGTGTAACTGCTAGCTCAAAGCCACTTAGGTTTCTCTTGTAGTTGTAAAACCAACCAAGCCCTGTTCGCCTCCACATGAACTTTGGGTCGGCCTATGCCATCCAGAAAGCTACTATATCTCTGCTGTAACAACCGCCTTGTACATGTTTCTCACATACATTTCCTGTATAACTTCTGGACTGTAACTATCCCCACTCAGAAACAAGGACTGAGAACACTATACACAAAAACACACAAGGCTATGCTGCTATAACTGGATAGGACAGTCTGAAAGTTAGCCTTCTGTCAGTATCCCTAATGAGCATAATGTCGAGTGGGGGGTTGTCCCATTGACTAAAGACAGAGAAAAAGGGAAGTGGGGGAACAAATCATTTTCTCCAGACCATATTTCACCTGAGAAATGACCGCCTTGCTGCATAATCTTGTTCTGATTGGCTTTTTTTTCTGCTTTTTAGCTCTGATAAATCAGTTATCACTGTAGAAAGGACGCTGAACCGAGCCAGGGTGTGTAAAACTCTCACACCTAATAAAATACAAAAGAAAAGTGTGTTATATGTTGGAAATTATTCCCTCAGATGTGCCATAATGAAGATGTTTTTAAATGTTATCTTAATTAATTCTCTCTATTCTTCAAAGCATTTTTTAAATAATGAACAATAGATAGATATCATTTCATTTCTATTAATGAGAAGATGATTCTGAGGAAAAGTTAAAAATTTGTACAGATCCACACAACACAGAAACAAAATGGAATTTGAGTTTATTTAAATCAAAGTCCACATTAATAATGATTATAAATGAATCAAGTCTGGGAAATGGATCAATAGATCTTATGAATTGAATTTCCAAATTTTCTAACAGGAATACTGTAAGATCTGAGTCAAATAAAATAAAATATAATAAAGATATATGAACAATCATAATTTAGTTATGAAAGTATTTTGTTTCTGAATAGAATGTAGAAACCAGGCTTGGTAGCAGCTTGAGTACTCAAATTTGGGCAATGTGCTTGAAAACCTGCAAGCTCCATGGGAATCACAAGCTTGATATGGGTGTCAGTCAAATAAAGGAAAGTAGAAATATTTCCAGTATTTCAATGGCCTATCATCGAAGGAGATTTAGAATAGGTTCAGGAATTGGCTATCTTGAGTGGAGGTACAGTTCAGTGGTCTAAGTGCCTGGCTGGCAAGCAGAAGTCTCTGGGTTTGATCCCAGGTACCTCATGCTGTGTTGGCCCTGACATCAAGGGTGCATCTTGCTGGCCCAAAACAGGGCATGGTGGTGCATGCCTATAATCCCAGAGCTGGGGAGGCTAAGACAGGAGGATTGCTATGAGTATGAGCTGCATATGCATAGCAAGACCCTGTACCAAAGAAAGAAGGAAGGAAGGAAAGAAAGAAAGAAAGAAAGAAAGAAAGAAAGAAAGAAAGAAAGAAAGAAAGAAAGAAAGAATTAGATATCACAAGAAGAAATTTTGAATCAACAGAAAGAAAAGCACTAAGTATTAAACAGATATCTGGGAAATCTGAGATAATCATCCATAAATACTTCAAGTGCAGTCTAAGAAACATTTATATTTTTAAAAAACATACAGTGTCACTAGATCCATTTTCCTCTTTGCTGAGTAAAGAGTTTATGCTTCCATCCCTTTCTCATCTTCTCCCTTCATATGAGGTTGGCTGTATTGTCTGAGACATATAACAATCTCTGATCCTCTCCACATGAATGAAATTTAGGACCAGTTACTGTTCCTACTTTTTGTACCTGTTGTCGGAGAGTATAACTCATAATAGCACTGTTATGCAATGAATCTTGTCCCCATCATTATAAATTGTCCTTCGATTCAAATCTCCTCAAATTATGCATTATGGGTCAGTTTTCTTCAGAACCATGACTGGCTCATCTTACATTAAAGGAAATGCAAAAGAACTTAAACTATTCAAGGAAAGATGCTCGATGGTATTAATAACCAAGGAAATGCAAATAAAAATAAATGAATATATAATTTCATGACCACAGCAGCAGTAACTCACATCAATGAATAGTGAGAGGGTCGTTTATCTCCATCACATCAAGATTTAATTGGAAATTTCCTAGAAAAGTTGAAAAATATGCTCAATTTATGATTTTGAGTGAATAAGAAAAGAATAGAATGTACATTCTAACAATGTTGCTCTCATGGAAGAAATCTGGAAGCAAACAGTCTGGATGTCCCGGCGATAAGAATGAATTAATACAGCATGGTGTACTCGTACAACACAATGCTGCCTAGCAAGGAACATAAGCAAATAAGCCAAGAGCAGAAGTACTAACATAACGGAAGTTCAAAATATGGCATTGAATAAGAAAGCAATTTACAAAACTTTTCAGTATGATTCATTCTATAAAATTCGTAGGCATGGAAAATAAAACGGGATCTTATTTAAAGCATACACACATATGTGGTGAATCCATAAGGACAATCAGGGGAGTGCTAGACAAAATATTCAAGATACTGTTTGCTTCCAACATACTGGAGATTTTGGAGGAGCGTCCAAAAACTCTCTCTCGGGAAGTCTTTTTCTTAAGCTGCAAAACATTTTAATTACTGTTTTGCTGCCTGTGTTTGCCTTCATCTGTTTTAAATATTCTTTTGTATATATTCACATTTTAATGAAACTATTAAAAAGGAAGCCATAAGGCCACTATAATAATTTACATGAGATAAATGTCACAGATAATATAAAAATTATGACATTTGTTTTTTAATGGAGACTCAAATTCAGGACCTTGTACTGGCCAGGCAGGTGCTATACCGCTGATCCATATCCCAGGCCCCAACATTATTTATAATGATTTTATTCTGCTTCCTAATAAATGACCACAAACTTAGTGGATCAAAATATGTGTTTATTATCTCCCATATTGTATATGACGGAAGTCTAGGCAGGCCAAAAAATTTTAGACAACCAAATTCTCATTAGACTCTCTCTCATTCTTATCTGTCATTGCTTATTTTTTCCACCATATAGCTCAAGTCTATAATTACTTACTTGTTCCTTTTCTAAATATCTGTGCTTCTCCCCATTTACAAACTGGAAGATTCACAAGGGCCGGGACTGTGGAATAAGTACATTACTCATTTTGTTTCACCAGCCTCCCTTTCCACTACAGGACGCCATGTTAATATCTGTGGCCAATGGACTGACTACTGAAAGAAGTGAAGGGACAATTTGGACTGAACAGTTAACATCCAAGGTCTCTTCTATCCCATCCTTCCCTTGCCACTGCAAATTTTCAATGCTACCTCTACAACTGGTAGAACCACCACTAGAAAAAGGAACCTCAACCACCCTCCAACTTCCATAAACATGAAATAAACTTCTATGGTAGATTTCCATTGAGAGTGAGAAATGCACTTGAGAGCAGAATATACTACTCTAGACTTTCAATTCCCTTCTTCACTACACCTTCAGCATTTAGAAGAATATCTAGGACATTGTAAATTCTCAATAATATTCATAGAAAGGAAGGAAAAATAAAAGAGGAGAAAGGGCAGGAGTGAGGAAGAGAAGTATTTGGGAAACATGAAACAAAGAAAGGAAGGAGAAAGGGGAGAGGAGAAGAAGGAGGTGCAGGGAGTAAGAAATTACCATTGCATAACTTAAGTGTTCAAGCTGCTGCTCGTGTTTATATACTGGTTTACATTCTCCATGTACACTGTTAGGCACCTCCCATTGTTGGAAACTTTTAGGGTTGGTTCTACCATTTACTAGACATCTAACTTTGGAGAGTCACACACTGATTCTCTCTCTCCTCTCTCCCTCTCTCTCTCTCTCTCTCTCTCTCTCTCTCTCTCTCTCTCTCTCTCTCTGTCTCCCTCCCTCTCTCTCTCCCTCCCTCTCTGCCTCTGATAAATCCTATTCTGGAAAACAGGGATAATGGCATTTGTCTTGCCTCCTTTGCGAAGTTGTTTTGACAAAATGTGTAAAAATCCTCCAAATGCTTTATAAATTAATATACAAATTGGAAACACTCCTACAGTTTGTTTTTCTTTGGCTTTGCTTTGAGCTAAACAATTAAACAAGAAAATTACAAATTAATGTTGGTAAGTAGCAAATAAAAGAATGAGAACAAGTGAAAAAGTAGGTTGCAATTTATTTCTATGTAGAAATATATGTTTGATCAAAGTACAATTAAACTAAGCCGATATCTTATATGTTTACTAGTAATTAATTTATAGGTTTAAGTTATCTAAAATGCGTATAACATGGAAGGGGAAATATTGCATTTAACAATAGCTTGAGTATTTCTTTTTCTATGGTCCTGGGCTGTCAGTTACCAAAGGCTTGTGAAAATTGGAGCAATGAGGTGTAGGAGCACTGGCATTGTGTAAAGTCATCAGAGGGGAACCCCAAAATTCAAAGGGGGACTCAGTTCTAGTCACCACATCTGATTTCTCCTGCAGTTATTGTGGAAAATAGCAGCTCACAAAACTGAGAGCCATATTCTGAGAGGTTGGAGATATTGGTAGTCTAAACAAAATACTTACAAAAAAAAAAAAAAAAAAAAAGGAACTGTTCCCACAACTATGTACGGGAGAAACACACTGAAGAAGTTGTGTGTGAAAAATAACTTGTTTAGTTCTCAGGAATGGGTTGAGCTATATATCTAGCTCATAAATTCACAGATTCTCTTTGCATCTAATCTTTGTTAGCTCATTACCATACTCACAGGTTTAGATTCTCCTCAGTTATGAAAGCCATGTCCTATATTTTGAGATTATAAATATTATAACTAATCAGAAATTGTTTAGTATATGCTTCATGGCTTAAAATGGGTTTAGCATGTATACAGTATTTCCTGATAAATGAATTAGACAAAATTCAGAGAAATCATAAGCCTATATACCTCACTGAAAAACTGCTTCTTCTCAGTGTCTCTCAGCCACAGGGCACCAATAGACAGGCCAGCTTTCCTGCGCATAGTATTATTTCCAGACATAAATATAGTTTTGCATTTTGAGTCTATGACTTTTGGCCTTACGTTGTATGATGATCTTTCTTGGGTTCATGATCAAGCAAAAAAGTAGTGAACTTTCAATAATATATTATTTTTCAATTTGTATTATTTTGTTGTTGTTATTAGTACATGTCTGCAGTCATCTTGGGGAGGGTCACATTTATGTAATATGACATATCTCTTATTAATCCCTTTTTGCTTCCCTCCATTCTCCTCTGTGTTATCTTCTCCCACTTCCATTCTTGTTGATATTCTTAATCTTAGCTCATGTTTATGACATATGAAGTTTATATTCACTGGGGTTTATATTCACTGGGTTTATATTCACTGGGTTCCCATACCTGTCCTATCATTATTCTACTTACTTCGCATTTCCTCCTCTCTCCCCTCATCCTATTCTCCTAGACAACTTTCACTTGCCGAAGGGCCATTCCCTTGCCATTTCTTTTACTGTGCTCTTTGTACTTTGCCTTACTCAAATAACAGACACCATGCGTTAGAGCTTGTGAGTCTGACTTGCTTCACTCAACATTATATTTCTGAGGTACATCCATTTTCTTACAATTGTCTTGAATTTTCTCTTCTGTATAGCTGAGTACTATTCCATTAGTTACAGATATTATGTTTTCTTTTTTCAGTCCTCTGTTCAGGGTCTACAGGCTGTTTCCAGGATTTAGCTATTACGAATTGTACTGCTATAAACATCTGCATGCATATGTCATTGTTGTATAACACTTTCAGATCTTGAAGGAAGACACCTAGAAGGGGAATAGCTGAGTTATACAGAATTTCTGGTTTTAGTTCTTTGAGAACTCTCCATAATGGTTATGCTAGTTTATGTTCTCATCAACAATGTTGGAAGGTTCCTTTTTCACTTCAGCATTGCTAGCATTTGATACTGTTTTATTTTTTGATGATTGCCATTCTTGATAGTGGAAAATGGAATCATTGCCACACTAATTTGCACTTTTCTAATTACCAGAGATACTGAATTTTTTTCATATATTTGTTGGACATTTGTAGTTTATTTGCTGTGACATATTATTTGTTTCACTTGCTCATTTCTTGATTGAATCTTTTATTTTAGTTGGTCTCAGTTTTTTAATTCTTTATATATTTTTAAACATTCTTTAGATTAACTCCACTCTATTTGTTATTTCCTTCGCTGTACAGAACCCCACTTGTTGATTGTTGCTATTATTGCTTGTGCAGTTGCTGTTCTGCTTAGAAAAATCCTTTCCTACATCTATGACTTCCAGTGTTGTATCTATTTATCTTCCAATAAGTTTAATGCTCAGATCTTTGATTCGCTTTCATTTTAATATACTACATGATGAAAGATACAGAGCCAGTTTATATATTTTGGATACAGGTATTCAGTTTTTCCCATTCATCTCATGTGATAGTTTAGATCTGAAACGTCTTCCAAATGCTAACATGTTAAAAATGTGATCCCAGCTTCATGCTACTGGGAGGAAATAGAGTTTCTAGGACAGGAAACACAGTGAGAGGTGTACAGGCCTCTGGAATGTGCATATGGGGCATCAAACACTTCTTAGTCTCTTCTTTTCCATTCTAGACACGAGGCAAGTGGATTTTCCCAACCATGCATCAGGGCACCGTACCATGCCATAGGTCCCAAACCAATAGGGCCAACTAACTCTAGACTGAGCTTAGTGGTCTTCTTTCATATAAAAAGTTAACTTTAGTAATCCTTGTCCCTAAGAAAAGAAATTCATTTCCTTGGGTATATGGTACAGTTTTAAGAAACTAATAAAACATATTAATAATGTATTTAGCAAATTAAATCTGAACTGCTACATTATACTCTACTCTACTCTACTCTACTCTTCTCTACTTGTTATGGTTTGTGTCTAGTTGTTTCCCCAAAGCCTCATATAATCATGGGGTGGGGAACTTCTAGAGTTTGAGACTAACTCATGATCCACTGGGATTATGGGTGATCCAAGGATGAGATTACGGTTCTGAGCACTACTGGGATTATGAGTGTGGCCTGAGGTTGAGAATAGACTTAACTCCATTGTCTTGGTTGCCATTGTTGCTGGCCAGGCTCCATGAACTGCTGCTCTCTACCATGTGCCAGCCAAGTATGGACTGAAACCTCTAATAACTGTGAGCTAAATAAACCTATCCTTCCTTCATTTTGGGTGTCAGGTATTTGTCCCAGCAATGAGAAAAGGGTAACTGAGTCAGAATTACATTGTATTATATTAAATATATTTGGTTATGTTGACTGCACTTCTAGGATCCTAATTTTTTGTTTTTGTGTCTTTTTAAGACAAGATTTCACCATGTAGTTCAAACTGCCCTTGGACTCACCTTCTAGTCCAACCATCCAGGAGATTGCAAAAATCCTCCTGCTTCAGTCTTCTGAGTACTGGCATTACAGGCTTGTGCAACTGCATTCAATTTAGGGGTCCTAACTTTTAAATTGGCCTAACTCTGTAACCAAGGACTACAAATTTATTTGTTTTGACATTAAGAATGGGTCATCAGTTAGTCCAGTTTTTTAATGGTACAAATAAAATAAATAAGTCTAAAGAAGGAGGAGGAGGAGGAGGAGGAGGAGGAGGAGAGCCACAATGAGATTGATGCTACCTCCACATTACTACATTTAATTTACTAATGACAAAGTGAAGTCTAAATATATGGTCTTAGGGCCAGCGCGGTTGCTCAACAGGCTAAGTGCCTGCTTAGGCAAGCACAGGGACCACGTTTTGATTCCCAGCACCACATGTCACGCTGACCCTGCCCCCAGGCACGCTGAGCTAACCACCAAGAATAGACGTTGTGGTGCACACCTATAATCGCAGTACTGGGGAAGCTAAACACAGGAAGAACAAGACAAGTCCAAGCTTCATAGTGAGACACTATAACAAATACATAAAAAAAGTAGAATAAATTTATAGACCAGGGGCCTGGCGGGATGGCTCAGTGGTCTAAAGCACCTGCTTGGGAAAGCTTGGGCGGCTTCAGGGACTGCGGTTCGATCCCCGGCACCACATGCTGCGCCAGTCCTGCCCGTGGGGCGGGCTGAGCCAGCCATAAAAATGAGTGAATAAACAAATAAAGGTTCTGAAACAAGAAAAAAATAAATAAATACAATTAAAAATTCTTTAAAAAAAATTTATGGACCAAACTCAACTTGACAATTAAGTTACACCAGGAAGGGTCCAGGGAGATAGCTCAGTAGAATAAGCACTTGCCTGGTAAAAGCAGGGTCCTGAGTTCAACCCCAGTACACCTCCCTTCCAAAAACAGAAGAAAATTAAGTTACACCAGGAGGAACACTATTGTAAATGCATTGATAAAACTTCCTTTGCCACTTGTCAGTTTAAGCTAATATCTAGACCCACTATTGCAGAGGCTTAGATAACCTTTGACCCATGATTATTTCCCTGAAATTCATCTATACTACTGCAGTACCACCAATATCCAGAAATAGCCCTTCATCTTTTCCTGAATCAGAGGTCCCACATACTCTTTCAAAGATGCCACTGAAGACTGATTTTCTTCCTGTAATATGACTCCAGCTCTTGGCTCATTTGAAGAATGTAGGCATCTACGAGGTCAGAGCCAAGCTCATTAAGCCTTTCTAAGTTCAGATGAATTCTCATCACATTTCTGGGGTTCCCTTTGATAATTCAGCCTTAGGTACTCTGCAAGGAAGTAGCTTTCCAGAATTCTATTACCATATTTTTAAAACATCAAAAAGTTTGTATGTACAAGTATAATTTCTGTCAAGGGAGAATAAAACACCAAGTTTCTTAGAAATTTTATGGAGTTGCAGTTATTACAGCAATAATTTTTATTATAATAGCTTTTATTAACTTTTTTGTTATATTTACAGAGCTATCTTTGTAATAAAAACATATTTTTGAACTGTAGAGTTTAATAAATGAGTCCACACTTTGGCATATCTCATTCAAACAAGTACTATAGCTATTTAGTTGTACTTTATTATATACTTACTGACTTTATCATGCTACAGAGTGAATGCCTGCCCCTGGGAGGCTCCTCTGGGCCAGATGGGGAGGTCTGAGAGATGGAGGGAAGCCCCACTCAGCAGAAACTTCTGCCACCCTCTACCACTCCCAGTAACTTCTTTTCATCCTAAACTGGCAAGGAATTATGCTATTTTCTGTGAAAAACATGGGCACCTTCAGTTTCCAAAACAATGAAACCGAACCTGTGTAACACAAGATTGTTGGACCTCTTTAGTAGTTAATTGGATAATTGAGATAATATGGGTTATCACACGAGACTGTAAAGACTTCAGATTCAAATAAGGTTGGGCTGGTCACATGTCTCAAATCAGCCAAACCACTTGGAGGTTGTACTGGTCAGGGGGCGTGGCATATGCAACCTGCAACAGCAACTACAAAGGATGCGGTGCTGTAGCAGCAAATCCTGGTCATCTCTGGCATTAACTCCTGTCACATAAAACTGGGTGAATCCTTGCCTCCCTGAGCATGAAAAGAAAATTCTTCTGTCTTTTTTCTGGCTTACAGTAAACATTCAATGAATATCTGCTAAAAAGATGTCCCTTCAGGGCTTACTCACACTTCGTTTTTGAAACTACCAGTGGAAACCTAAGCATATGAGATCACATAAGGCAATATGTTAACATTTTGACACAGTCTAATTCATACAAATTAGGTAACCCATTAAATTGACTGAGCATATTTGGATGTCATGTCCTGACTAAAACATCTTGAAATTACTAAGAAGAGAAATTTACTATAAGAGCCCTTCAATCAGTTAAAGAATGAGCAGATAGTTTTTTTTAAAAAAATCAAAATGACACTTCCTCCAGACCCTCTAGTCTATTGTCTGATCCATACAGTAAAACGTTTTCTGATTATGCATGTTGTAGCATAAGGGAAAGGTCAGGTACTAGGAACACTGTGAACCTACTGTGTTTCATTTCATCACATAAGAAAACTCTTCCATGCAATGCATTCCATTCTTTCCAGAGACTTAATAGATGAGCTGCCTCCTTCAGACTATTAAAAATTATTTTTAAAAATATTTTATGGTTGTGTACTATTATCTTTTAAATTCAAAGTGTCCCCCTGAGACTCATGTATTTAGAGCTTCATCCCAATGCAGTACTGTTCAGGGGGTCCTGACTGGATAAAGAGAAACTGAACTTCCTCAGTGCATCAACTCATTTGATCAATGGGCTTTTAGTGGTGCCAAGCAGCTCACAGGAGGAGGGCTTTGAAGGGGCATGTTTGGACCCCAGCACCTTCCTCTGGCTTTTCCCTTGTGCTCTGCTTCCTGGAAACCAAGAGCTGAGCGTTTTTCTCCCACCATACCTTCCGCTGTGCAGTTTCAGCATTGGAGCCAACAGAACACAGAACCAAACCTCTGAAACTGTGTGCTAAGTTAACCTCACCTCCCCTCAGTCCTGCATGTCGATTATTTTTCTCGTTCATATTTGGCAACAAACAGCTGACTACTATATGTACACTAGAAGTTCCCATTGTTTTTAAATATAAATTCAACTACTAATGATTTAGTAGTCACAAAAAAAAACCCTTTGTTTATATTTCAGATCTGTTTTCTCACATATTGACAAGTGGATGGCACGTGGACCTGGAACGAAGCTCAGTAGAGTCAAGTATTTACTATGATGCAGTTATATCACATGTCTGCTAAAGGTTTCTGCTGCTCACGTAAATCTCTACACTATTTTGCATCATCTGTCATAAAGTATCAGGCCAATGATTTTACACTCCATAAACCTGTTCATTTGCTGTATTTTCTCAATGCTGTGGGGTAAGATGGGCATTTTCTTCAATTCGGGGTTAAAACAGATTTAAAAATTAATGGTGAAAAAAATAAAAATAAAAATTGATGGTGATATGGCACATTCTGAACATATCATAACCCTTGGCATAAGAGCCTTTAAGCTTGACTGTCTTTTGTCTTACAACATCTTTTATAGATTCTTGTTTGCTTTTATGAATGGAGGAAAGCCCTAGAAACCTCGGTCACCTGAGACTCGGGATGCATCTTCTTAGCTTTAAGTGTGAATACAACATGTTCTCCTGCATAAAGAACACTGTGTAGATTGGTTGGGACAGTGTCACCTGAAGGGGTTGTTGAGAAGCACCACAGAATATCAACAGCCCATACCAAATCTTTGCCTTTACACAGCCCCTGGAGACAAGAGCACACAGGGACAACAGAGCTAATGAATGCAGATGCCAACAGCAATAAAATGAGATAAAAAAAACTCATACTCCCAACAGTGTGGTCTTAGCACAATTGGGCTATATTTTATTCTCCAGAATTCAAAGTTTTGTTTTAAATTCTGCACATCACAGCCATACTAAATATCCCTTTAGACAAGACACAGAGCTGCTGAGTAAGACCCCTGCAAATCAGCAATGCTTTTTCATAAGACCAACATCCATAATTTATATCTGCATACAATTAGCCTGTTTACATTTATATATTTTCTGCTTCCTTTTATGTGAAATATTCCACAAGATACTTAGTAATGCATTCAGAATAACCTTTTTAAAATAAAGACTCCAGGACCAAACTGTTGATAAAATACAATACCTAATAAATACTTTATACAAATAAAAAAGTGTTTTCTTCATCAGAAACAGTATACTTGTATTTGAGCTCATCTTCCAGGCCACTGGTGTGGCATTATGCACACCTTTCATTTTTAAATGTATTTGGGGAAAAAATAATTGCTGTTCTACTTCCTGGTGGTTGTGCCCAGCATCAGCCTACTACACAAATAATTTTTACTACCATGATGTTTGACCTTGGCTGAGTGAACCTTTGTAATAACATGGTAGAGATATTTTTAAAATTCAGTTATTTACAAATTTAATATTCATGGTACCAAGATTCTAAATTTTCTCAATATATTTGGCCCACTAATGGAATGTTATTATTGAGAGTAAATGCAGCAGAAAGGCCATTTAAAACATTCACACTGGTTAGATAGTTTGACTGCAGTGATCTAAATGGTAGTGTCTCCACCATGTTGGTACCCACAAAATAAACCAGTAAGTAAGCTATTCCTATGGTTATTTGGACGATTGCCCTTCTTCGCTTACCATTGGCCAACTAGAATGATACAGACTTGAAATGAAAGGAGCCACCTGAAGCTGACATCAGGAACAGTAGCAATTCTCACTCTTTTCTGGGAGAAAGTGAATCCTTTGCAAAGAAAACTCTAGCAGTTTCAAATCTTACCAAAACTCCATAATCCCGGGAAAAAGTAAGGTTCAAGGAGTCACCATACTATGGTCTTGGAAAAGGCCTACTGCAAAGAACCATTCTTCCATTTAGGACTTAGAGGAAACTTACTGATATTTGCCCTTGTTTACTAGAACAAAGCCAAACATGGGCTTCTCAAATTCTCTTCTGTACCCATAAATGAGTGGTTAAACTGTTTGCTATCTTTCAGTTGGACAAATTGTGTTCAAATCTCTTTCCTCCTGCAAGTTCTTGAGAACAAACTGGACTTAAAATAACATACTCTGATCCACAATCTTATCAAGACACTACTTCAACCCACTTCCTCACACCCTGAAGAGGACAATTTTTATAAGGAGAATCATGTTGGCTTTCAAAATAGACATTTTTTTATTTCTCTTATTGCTAACAACAGCACTTACAGCTTCTTTACAGATGAATGACAATTTTTGAAGCCAAGACATGGTATTACATTCTTGATGGACTGAATTGTCAGTCTTTGTCTATTTTAAGAGGCAAAAAATTCAAAAAATCTTGAATTTCCCCTCACTGCCTATGCGTCCTTTCCTTCAAAATAATATTCTTCCCCTGGACCATGTCTTATTAATGCAGATTAATATAGACTCCAGACTGACATCTTGCTGGAAGTCAGCCTTTATCCTCCAGAGTCTTCCCTAGACCCCACCTCACCCAGTTACTATATCACTGTCTTCTGCCTAATGCTAAGCTTCCAAAACTCTCTCCATTACTGCTGCAACCCTCAGTTCCTACCATTAGTTTCTGTCTCCAAACTAAGCCTGAGAACTCCAAGAAACTTTGGACAGATTCATTCCTCCTAATGGCCTGTTCTAGAACTGGGGAGTCTCCGCAAACTCTATTCCTTGGGGCACTCTGGATTCTCCAGCCAATCATGATTTCAGGCCTTCCAGAAGAATTGCAGACAATGTACTGCTTTTGAAAATGTCCTGTAACAGGACTGGTGAGATAGCTCAGTGGACTAAGTACCTGCTTAGGCAAGTACAGGGACAGGGGTTCAATGCCTGGTACCAAATACTTTACCAGCCCTGTCCTTAGGTGCTCTGAACTGGTAACTGAGTCTGAGCATGGTGGCACATGCCTGTAACCCAAGAGCTGGGGAGGCTGAAAACAGGACGGTAACTATGATTTCAAGTTGTGTAGTGAGACCTTGCACACACACACACACACACACACACACACACACACAAACACATATACACGCACAAAACTAAAAATAGTCCGGTATCAGACACACTCAGCTGTTAAAACCCTGTAAAATTTGCAACTCTATGTGTAAAGCATCTTAAAAAAAAAAAAAAATATATATATATATATAATATTTCATATATATAATAAGTCTTGATTTATTACAGCTATTTGACAGAATAAGAAAAATGACCATTAAGGTATATCATAACTTTTGAGAGCTCACTATTAAGGAAATGTACATGCATATAATAAAAATTAGAGAAATCACTTCAAAGTTTTGACTTACAATATCTTCTGGCATCTTCATTAACTCATTTATTCAGCCCTCCATCTACTTATTCGTTAAAATAATTATTATTAATGTTTCTAAATATGTCAGGCACTGTGCTGATATTTACAATGTGAACAAGATAGAGCAAACACCTGGCCCCATAGAGTTTGAGGGAGAAAACATTTGCAGAAGCTTTTAAATATGGATCAGTTTGATGTGCACATAAATTATAGGATGAGTTGTACCTGTCCAGGCAAGGAACTATATTTATTAACATAATGGGCTAGAGAGTACAATTAGCAAGCTTTCATCTTGAATTCACGAGACATTTTCTTCCTTGACATTAAAATCTATGCAGCTGTGAACTTTTTTTCTTAATATAAAACCTGGAGTTTTCCTTCCTTTTACTTCAGAAAAGGGAAATCAATGCCAATGCTTACTATTAGAAAAACAAATGAATAGGCATGGTTGACACATCAGGGAAGGAGCCTGAGTGTTTGTCTCTGACACCTGTCAGTGTCAGTGTATGATACACATCAGTAGGAAGGGACTTGCAAGTTTTTGCCATATATTGGAGAGCTTTTCTTCTCATTGTTGGAAAATTCGTTCTGAACCTGTCAATGGTGTATAAAATTTGGTATAAATAAATATACTTACCATTGATAACATTTTCCATTGGGAAGAATGAGTTAATGGGAAATAGATGTGTTTAGTTTTCAAAAAGAACAACGTACAGATGAAGGAATCAGGAAGCTTTTCCACCACCCTCAATGACTAGGGCTACTTTTCATCATTGGTGTGTTTGTCATTTATTTATATTTACTGTAGGTGTTCCAGTAAAATGTCAAGCAGCTGCCTCTCACTTTCGTATCTTTCACCATATACACTATTTGGCTGGCAGTAATTACAAGCACATTCCAGCACATAGCCTATGATGCTGCAGCCACTTTTAATCCTGTTTTTTTTTTTTTTTTTTTTTTTTTAAGTCATCAGGACTGAAATTGAGCATGGGTGTGATTCTTCATTCATAGGTAAAGAAACTGTAAAGCAAACACACTCCTCAAAAGCAAAACTGAAAATCTGAAGGCATTAATAGATTAGGAGGAGAGGGAAGAAGCAATTTTTTTCAAGAGAAAATCAAACGTATTTTAAACTCTAAATTATTGCTGCAAACCTGAACTGACCCAAATATATCAAATGTGATGTTAGCATAGATAGCATCCAGCTCTCAAGTTCCCATGATAAAGATTTGATAGAATGTTGGAATAAAGGGGAAGATTGGATATTAAACCCAGTAATTCTCAACTGTGACTTTATGGATTTTATTAGAATTTAATAAAATCTTTAGGCAATCCAAGTAGATATTGAAAAAATGTGCACTACTTTAAGGGAAACCTCAAATTTTCCATGGACCACAGGCTCAGGCAGAAAAAAAAAAAAAAAAACCTGCTCATTTTTGAACAGACAAGGAAACCAAGACATAATAGAACAGTAAGCTCACCAGTATCACCCAGCCATGACATTATTACACCTCTGAAGCTGGATCTACTTTTGCCTTGAGATGGAAATATAGTATCACGTCCATCAAAGAAAGAGTAAGAAATTACAAGCCTGAAAAATGTATGTTCCTAAGTAGGTAGATAATGACAGATAATAGAAAGGTTGATAAAAAAAAATACGGTACATATTTTAATAGAAAAATGAATTGTTACATTAAAACTCTCATCAATCCCCCCTCAAAGTTCTGCCCCTACATTTGAACACATATCTCATCTTTCATGCAACTTTCTGAGGAAGTTCTGGAAGTGTTCTTTCCTGAGTAGAAGTATAATTTATGAAGTCTGATCAAAATGACAGTGAACACTGCAGCCCATTGCCAAATAAGGGAAAGTTAGGCTTGTAGAAAGCATTGTGGTGTGTCCTTTCCACTTTATTTTAACAAGTCTGACACTGTGCAACATCCAGCTTTTCTCAAAAGTCAAAATAACCATGAAAAGCTAATGTTTTGAGTTGATTTAGGACATACAGGTAGTCCTGCATTTGCTTTCAGAGTGTGGCAGTTCAAATATGAAATGGGAACATTCATGCGTTGAAAACCTAATCTCTGATTCAGCAAAGTTCAGGGATGGAATTTAAAGAAGTTATTGAGTTAAGAGAGTGTTAATCTTGTCACTGGACTCATTCGCTGATGGGTTCATAGCCGCATGGGCTATTAGTAGGTGGATCCCAGTAGAAGGAAGGTTATACCTTTATAGTCTTAAATGGTCTTAAATCTATATTGGGACCCTAGCACCATATATTCCTTGCCTTGCCCCTCCCCACTCTGCCCTTCCCACCCTACCCCCCGTTTCACCTCGCCCCTTGTGCCCTTCCTTCCTGGCTGCCATGAGGTGAACAGTTCTCTCTGACCCTTCATCCATGTTTCTGTCTCATCACAAGTCCTGTAGCTGGCTGCCTGTACATTGACATTAAGAGACAAAATAAAACTTTTTTCTCAAATTGTCGTTGTGAGGTAATTTGCCATAACTATGAAAATGTGATTAGTACATGGAGTATGTGCTATCTCCAGAAGTCCTCTCTGTCACTGGTCTTCAGTGGATGAGTCATGGGAGAAATATGGGAAAAGGAGAGGCACCACAGAAAGACCTAGAAAATGAAGTATGGGGAAAATCTGACTTTACACTTCTTCTTCTGTAACTTGAATCTGCATACAAAAATAATAATGAAAGTATTATTTTAGAAAGAAATGAATAAAATCATACAGAAAATATGTTCATAACTGTTCAGAAATAAACAATTTATCTCCTTCTCTCATCTTCCAATCGTTTTTAGTGTTACAGCAGCACAATTTGTCATAGCCAAATCTTGGAAACAACCAAAATATTCACCACCTAAGAAATTGATAAAAAAGATGTGGTGTTTCTGTACAATGTAGTATTACTCAGCTATAAAGAAAGGCAAAGTTGAGGGCTTTATAGGTAAATGGATGCAACTAGCTGCTATACTTTTAAGTGAAATAAGTCAGACCCACATGTGTAAATATTGTGTTGTCTTCCTAGTGTAAGAACCTGAAAGAATACACAAAATCTGAAAGGTATAGTAGATGCAGTAAAATGGAAAGAAATGAACATAAGGAATAAACGATAAGACAAGGGAAGGAGAAAAGTTAGAAAAAAAGGAAAGAGGAAAAACCATGTCAGTAAATATACTTGCTGAGATGATAGTATACCTGCCTAGGATGCCATAAAACTACGTGATGTATTCTTTAACTATGAGTATATAATAATGCTTAGGCTGCATTCTTCTTACTTGTGCCATTGGATGGGGACAACCTAGACCTAAAGAGCTTTGACCAAAGAAAAGGAACATGATTTACCTCTAAGAAATGGACATTTCCTGAACAAGAGCTCCTCCACATTGCTGTTGTGGAGTCCAGCTAGATACACTGACTAAGGCTGAGTCCTGTAGTCACTTTATGATGCATCCTTCTTGTTTAAGCCAATAGCTTCTATTCGTGGTCAATCCAAGGCAGTCCTCTACTTTCAAGGAAAAAAGAGAAAATTTCTTAAGAGAAGCTTAAGAAATATAAAGACAAATGTTCCTGAAACATCTGGAAAAATATTTCTTTCCATATTCTCATTGCTTATGATAGACTATGATGAAAAAAACTCATCTTGAGAGCTCATAAGAACTCATTTCATACACAAGATGATCACTTAACATTGAAACACATCCTGAGATAACCAAGGCCCTTATTTTCTTCAGCTTCATTTTTCTTACATTTTATGTGTATTCAAGTTGATTTGCCTTGCCCACTCAGAATGTGTACCATGTTCTTTTCTATTACTGTTAAATCTACCTGTTTATTATACTTTAGACAATATCTTGTGTTTTTTGTCTATTGCATTTATTATACAAATATTTTTCATTCTCTGTGTCTGTTTTTGTTTTGGAAGGGGGGGCTCATTGGCTTTAATTAAATATTTATTTTTGGCTTTTTTATTCATTTAATAAAAAATAATAATGTGACAGTTTCAAAACACATTAGTAGTACATTTCCAGTATTTGATACACTGCATATTGTTGTCCTAGCAGTTATACAGAGCACAGGGTGTAGACATGATAATTTTTCTAATCATTATTGGTACAAAAAAAATTTCTTCTCTTTGAACTAAGAGAAAGTTGTTGTATACATAACCCAATGTTCCATAATCACAGTGGGTTACTGGAAAAACTGGCAATCATGGAAGCTGTTGATTTAAGCCTTTTATAGCTCAGCATGCTAATCTAGCTTTATGTTTTATGCCTCATGGTTAAACTTTTATGATGGGTAATTAAGGGCAAGTTAAAGCAAGACCTGTATAACAAAACATGGAACTTTTGTATCTCCCAAGGTCAGTCAAATCCTCTTAGGGTTTACTTTGAAACCATGTACAGTGCTATGTATAAATGTTGTCAGTGTTAGCCATCTGGATGAGTCACGGCCATTGTTTGACCAATTTTCTCTCTATGAAAGTCCTAGAGAATATTTTCTCTCTAGGTGACTGTCCTCAGGTACACTGCATACCTTCAATCCCTTTCCCCTATAGCCCCATAATCTCCTTGAACAGAAAATCTGGGAAGCCACTGAGTTATAGGATGTTATAGCACAGGTTCTCTTATGTCCTGAGTCCTCACTGACCTTCAAGGTCTAGGGCCAAAATATTGGCTATCCTTGTAGCCCTTCTTTTTCTCCAATTTTTGGTCTATAAGCTTATATTCTTAACCCTTCAGAATAAAAACTTAGTGATACTATTACTCTACAACACAGGTACTTGAGCTTAACATCAATTAGACAATATTTTGAAGAAAAATAGCCTTTGTTCAATAAAAACCAGCTAGTAGCTATTCTATAAGTCAACAACTTTCCTGTTTTTTTCTCAACATTGCACCATGAGGATCAAGCCACAAATGTCCAAAACCACTTCGAAAATGTAGATATTTGTAGAGTTGATATCATAGACTATTTAGTAATGAAACATTAGATATTTTGATACTTAGTGTGAATATAGTAAATTTTACAAGTGTTTAATATGATATCTGTAGGCTTACTCATCTTTTGATATTTTCAAAAATAGTCTAAAAATGCTATGAATTTAGTGAGTGGTTAAATTTATTTGTAGAAATATTAAAACTTCTGTGTGAGATATTTTATTAAAAATGCTACTTTAGAATTGCAAAATATAGGAAAATAGTACAATATATGCTTTAAACTCACATTTGCTTTCATTTTGCTTTCTAATAAAAAGATGACACACAGTCAATTTTTTAAAAGTAGGAAACCAATGTTAAGGACAATTCAAACAAAAAGTAAAATCATGACTCTGATGCTAATATATAATGAATGCTTGTCAAAATTTTATTTAGCCTATTGATTAAATGAGGAAAGTAGAAAAGATGTTATAACCAGTTTAAAGGAAACACTGAAGAAGCACACATTTATGTGAAGTAAAGGAACACTGAAATGAATTTATAAATGAACTCAAAACTAGTTTTGCCCATGGAAGGAAAGGTTGACAAATGATTTTCTACTAAGCTGAATTAATTTACATGTCTAAAGACAAAAACTTGCATTATTCTCAGGTCTCTACACTTTGCAGAGTTGTAAAAGAACTCAAAGGCAATAAAAATCAGATAGCTCAGAAAGGGGCTTCTAAATAAGAGCCCTTGTCTACTGAAGTACCCCTAAATGAACTTTTGCTTATTACAGTTTTTTTTTTTCACAACAAAGAAGAGTAGAAAGAAAAAGTAAAAGGGCGAAAAGGAAAGAGGAGAGAAAGAAAAAAGAACAAATAATAACTAAAACAGGTTGAATCACAGGGAATACTTTTGGTGGTAGCAAATCGGTCTCATGAAAACTGTTTTGGATCACCCTGCTAATGTTCCATAGACTCTTTTATTTTTATTTTTTCATTTTTTTTTCAAAAACTCTATCCAGGAATAGTGAACATTTTCTTACATTGCATGCTCTTGTAAAAGTGTTCACATATGGATGGTCAATACTTTACCGAATTAATGTACTATTTTATTACTCAAATTGTAAAATCTTCCTTCTAAATAACTGAACAAAAAATTTTAAGACAGATACCTTTATATGTACCTCCAATACATTCATTAGTAATGCTTAAAATTTTGGCCAGTGCTGCATGCATTTTAATGTATTTTGACATATGTTGCTAAATTGCTCTACCCACATGCTATACCAACCCTAAAATCCCGCTAGCTTAATAAAATTTTATTCATTTCTCCAGGCCTTAGGCAACACAGAACATAATCGCTATTCTTAAACTTTACCAAGTTTGTGGGCTATGTTAGTGTGTCCCTAACCTCTGAGACAAAATGCTCCAAGTCCACAACTTAAAGGACAGGTTTATTTTGGTTTGCGTTTTCACTCATTGCCTGGATACAAGAGAAAAACAACATGGTGGAAGCACCTTGACCAAAGAATGCTACCCACCCCAGGGCAGCCAGAAAGCGGAGCAAGTGGGGAAGCTGGGAGCCTGACACATCACCTCCTCTACCACTTCAGTGAACCCTCCAACCAGGCTCTACTCCTAGCAGCACATTCAGCTGCTCAACTCCTCAATAAGTATAGCACCTCTGTGATCTGGTCACTAACCACAAACAGAGGAGCTTGGGGACATTTGAGATCTAATCTCTAGCAAAGTTGAAGTATCTTCATTGCCTTGAATCTGCATTGAGATCCATTCCATATATCAAAAATAAATCTGAGAATTTCCTCTTGGGAATATGATTGGAAGGGATGGAAAATATATTGTCTCTTCCCTCTCCTTTTCTAGTTTGGCATAGCTTAAAAACTATTGACAACTACATTTGACTTCTAGAAACTTTCAAGGAAAAAAAATCTAATGTATTCATGAAAAGAATATATGAATTGTGATATGAAAAGTAGCATTACCATTTTATTGGGGAGAGAATTTGTTTAATAATGAGGCTTTAGCACTTCTGATTTAGTGAGATAAAAAGCATCTGTGTACTGAATTATACATAAAGGGAATAGTTTGTAGCTTCTTTTTGCCTGTGTCTACTTGTGTGTACTGTATAATTTAGGCCTTAACACATTTGAATGGCTCTTTTCCTTTATTGTTCAGAGGCTAAACGATTATCTTCCTACCTCCCAGTAACATTTGCTCAGTTTTATGCTGGAATATGGAGGCTACAGTTTTGTGTCCATAGGAAGACACATACATATAGCTCAAATTTGTCCCTGCCATCTTCCAAAACTTCTATCAAGATGAAGGAGAACTATATGAAGATATTTTATTTTGGTTTGGCGTGGTGGTGCATATCTACAATCTCAGTACTTGGGAGGTTTTATCAGGAAGATTACTGCGGCTAGATGTGCTACATAGTGAATTGAAGACTAGTATGAGTTGTAGAATGAGACCCTGTCCCAAAAAGAAAGCAAAATCTCTCTCTCTCTCTCTCTCTCTCTCTCTCTCTCTCTCTCTCTCTCTCATATATATGTATATATATTCTATAGATCTATAAAATCTATAGATCTATATCTAGATCTATATCATCTTTATAGCTATTTCTGTATCTATGCATTATGGCTGGTGTGTATTTGTACCCCTATAAAACCTCATGTAACCATGATGTAGACTTCCAGAGTTTGTGATTAACTTATGATCCACTGGGATTATGGGTGTGAGTACTGTACCCAGCCTGGGGCATACAGCCTGAATGCAACTTAAGGGAGATAAACTTGCTCTCTGTAGCCACTGCTGCCATTACTCCCTCATTTTCCTCTCTGCTCTTTGTTGCTCTGTTCTATGTGCCATTCTGCCTTGGAGCCAGCTGAGTATGGACTGAAACCTCTGTAACACCTAAATAAACCTTTCCTTCCTTCATTTTGACTATCAGGTATTCAGATATTTGTCCCAGCAACAAGAAAAGAATAAAGTACATGAAATATATTTATATAGGATTTCATTCTACAGAAACCAAGCAAATCTCTATACTAGATCTTAAAGAAACATGATCTTGGATTGAAGAAGAGTGTCTATACTTTCATTACTTCTTCTGATAGCTTTTCCTTCCATTTGGCTCTGTCACCTATCTCAGTGAGGGGCCATAGCTGCACAAGCCTGAGAAAGTGTTATGAGAAGAGACCACCTCAGATCAAGGCTCACACTGCCAGTCAGAACTCATCCAGCTGGGATTTATTGGTGAGAATGAACAACTCACAGTACTGGGGATTGAACTTGGGACCTTGTGCATGCTAGGGAGGTAGTTATGCCACTGATCTATATCTCCAGCCCTGCACAGTTCATCTAACCCATCAGAGCCATCTTTGTCTTCTCTGAAAATAGATCCTATAAGCACCCTTTAAAGACTCATGTGATAAGGGACACAAACATCTTGAGTAAGCTTATACACTAATAGAGCTCAAAATTATTAAGAGAATTCTGTTCAGCATTTCTAAATGAGTTAGGGATGGAACAATTCCTCAATGGGCTTGTTGGAGACACAGTAATTGCTCTGTTAAAATGAAAGAAAATATAGGACTTTATGTGTCCTTAATTTGAGAGCAATCAGGCTCATACTTAAATGTTCAAACCATGGGTTCTTCAACTGATATAAAATGAAAATTACATGTTTGTTTCAAAGGATAATATTAAGGACTAATGCTGAAAATGAATTTCAGAGTAAAAGAAAAGACTATGTCAATAGCGTCTTACTGAGGGGGGCTGAAATCTCTCACTGTACTATTATCATTAATTTTATGTTAATAGGGTTTGTTAGCTTAAGTGTCTACTGTTACATAAGCTTTGTGGATTTTTAAGTTGAGGGATTAGCCCTGGCCTATGGCCCCTAATTGGATACTGTCTAATTATTAATATTCACTTTTCCAGAGGGATTTGTTTCACAGAATTAGAAAAAGTTGATGAGTTGACAGTAGCTACTATTCCCCTCTGACTTATGAGCAAGAAAGAATATATAATTCAAACATAACCCTCATAAACAGGCCAGTGTCATTATTATAAAAGATTGTTCAATGTTTCTGTTTTATCTTATGCTTTTCAAAATATTTGGATAATTGCAATTACAAACTCAGCAAATCCCATTTTTTTTCTGACAAACTTATGGACTACTATGGATTCCATTTTCTACCACTAAATCTATGGTAAAATATTCTTTTATTAAATTTTCAGTAGGAAGGAAAAGATATTAAGCTTTCCTTCTCTTGCTAGAAAAGATAATTCTACTGAAAATAAATTATTCTTCATTATCAAAATATAAATGACCTGTCCTCATTTGAAGAAGAGTACTCTGAAAACAAACACAAATAAAAGTAATTAAATTAATAATCTTTTTTTCAGAACTTGTAAAAAAGAAGAGGGAAAAAAAGGAATTCTGGGCAGAAACCTTCTTAGATAGGATGAATACAATCATACAGGAAAAATCAAAACAGTCAAGATGAATGATAGACAAAATATTAGGAGGAATTTATCTCAAAAATCCATAAGTTCCTGTCTACATACAAAATACATATTTTATACTCCATGGTTACACAAACTGAAAGGAGATGAAAGAAAAATATCTCTCCTGATAGAAATATTGTGCTTGTTTTTATTTTTGCATGGTTTATGGAAAGTTCTGGGAATTTTTTAGATCAGTCACTTACAGAAAAAGAGAGCTTACTTCATAAATTTTAGCCAGAAAGATGAAAATATGACATGCCTTTAAATATTTCTGTGATTACTTTTTTTTAAAGAATTTTCTTATGTATTTATTTTTTCTTGTTTGAGAACTTTTGTTTTGTTTATTTTTATGGCCGGCTCAGCCTGCCCTGAGGGCAGGGCTGGCGCAGCATGTGGTGCCAGGGATGGAACTGTGGTCCCTGAAGCCGCCCAAACTTTCCTAAGCAGGCGCTTTAGACCACTGAGCCATCCTGCTGGGTCCCTCTGTCATTTGATTTTCAAAAAGCTAGAAGTAATCTACTAGTGGGAAGTTGATTTACATGCTATTTATGGAGAAAATATTGATGAGCTTTCTATTAATATACACATGAAAATTAATTTTTCTACTAATTGCTTTAATTTCTGTACATTATTCCTCCATTGGAAGCTTTACAGGTGTCAAGCTCAAATATCTTTGCATCTATTCCTCAAATTATACCAAGAATTACTTGCCAACTAGTTATCAAGGATCAGAAGCAAGTGAGAGGAATTCTGTGGCTTAGAGTCTGAGATCATGATTATTTTACAGTGACACAGGGACCTAACTTTCTCCAAAGGTCTTAAGGAGTTATGAGAAGATGTTCAAAACCACGTTGTCAATTGTGGAATAAGATGTCTCCAGATAAGTACTTGAAGAATCTATGATGTGTCTTCTGGGATCACATACACGCATAACTATGTGTACGTATAATTCAGAATTTCCTTTTTGTTTTGGAATCCGGATCCTTTAGGAGCTGCACAATAGAAATCTTAAAAAAATACTTATCATAGTTCAAAATTTTGTCACTGAAAATCTGGGTTGAAATTTCACAAAGCCAAATCTTCTTTTCTGGAGTGAAATTTCTCTTCTGTGTCCTTCAGTAACTCTTTGTCCCATATTGCTTACTGTGGGTTGACTCCTAAGTCAAATGTGCTAAATTATTCATTAGTTTGTTGGTACATCAAAGTCCCCGCCCTGGTCTCAGATCACGAGAGAGATGTGAATTTCTTGTGCACATATTGAGACATCTCTACATAGATTGAATATATAATAGTGGAGTATTTGGACTCACAAAAAATGGTTCTCAGTTTCATGGCTGCATTTGGCTTTGTGGTAGTTAAGACCCTACTGTTACCAAAGTATTTAACCTAAGAATGGCAAAACCATGAGAAGTACAGTTTATTCCTCCTAGCTGTATGAGGACCAGTATGGGTCTTCACACAGCTAAGAACTAATTGTGACAAGTGAGTCTAGAGGCATTAATCACTCTGTAACATCCATGATCTCACTTAGGTTGATTCTGCTGTCAGAAAATTGTCTCTCATGACAAGAATATATACTTTGTATAGCAGTTCAAAAGTAATGAACCAACTTTTAGCATGATAGTCTTTTCTTCTTAATTTTAAACACTTATTAAAATATATATGAATCTAAAATCAGCAAGAATTGTATTAGAATCATTTCCATGCTAGCCCTGCCCACAGGGCACACTGAGACAATGATTGAGAGTGGTCATGGTGGTGTGCACCTGTAATCCCAGCACTTGGGAGGCTGAAAATAGAAGCACTACAATACCGACCTACATAGTGAGACCCTGTAAAACCTATAGGTGCTGTCCTAAAATACAGACAAAAAAATCATTTCCAAAGACTTTAATTAGACATAGAGATAATTAGGTTTTCATGAACAGTGAGTTCCTTTGGGATAATTTGTATTTAAGTTTACTCCTCATATATCTACTTGACAATCTGATTTACAGAGTTACATTTTTAATCCAAATTTGTATTGCAAATGTACTTCTTTTTTATATATTTGGTACAGGGCCTCACTACGCAGCTCCAACTCATAGTGATCCTCCTGTTTTTAGCCTCCTCAGCCCTGGGATTACAGGCATGCAGCACCATGTCCAATCTCAGTGGCCATCGCAGGGCACCCAGGGGTAGTCCTGGCATGGCATGTGGTGCCAGGGATGGAACCCTAGTCCCTGTATTTGCCTAAGCAGATGCTCAGTTCACTGAGCTCTCTCACTGGCCCTTCAAAGCTGCCTCTTACCAGTTTTGTTTAAATTTATACTGAAATATGAATTTTATGATACTGAAATTAAATGTTTTTGTGCAACTCATTCCTATGTCTAGTCATTTTTCAGCTATATCTCACTGTCCTATGCAAACAGCTGACACCTTTTCTGGCATGGCTTAAAGGTCTTTGCACATCTGCTTATTATATACTTCCTACAAAACCAAAGAGCAAAAAAGTCTAGAGGCATATTCACATATTCATAAGTTCTTCATTGGTAAACTGGGAGCAATAAAAGAACCTATGCTGGAGAATTGTTTTGAAGATTAAATAAGTTAACATAATCAGAAGACTTGATCAGAACCAGGAAAATAGGGTATTTATAAAATGAGCATTCAAAAGGATGATTTACTTTTCAGAGATGATCTAGATTCCAGACCTGATTTTCTAAGAAAGTTCAAGTGTATTAAAAAAAAAAAAAAAAAAACTCTCAATCTGTTCAGGCTAGGTTGATTCAAATTCCACTTCCTCTGTCATGACCTATAATGTTAGAGAAGTTATTCAACTTTCTGGATTCTAGTTTCCCTACTGAGAAACAAAGCTAACTAGAGTACCTACCTCACAAACTTCCTGTGAGGATTGAACGATAATTTTCCCACTACTATATTACTGTTACAGTTCCTGGATACTACAATCATTATAACATTGTACAAATGATCCCTGTTATCACTAGTAGTACTAGTATTAGCACTATCACTATTCTTAATTCTTCATAATCATTCAACTCTCATCCAACCCTCATTTCCCACAAACAGCCTTTGCTAATCAGGTTAACTAAACCTTCTCTACTGCCTCTTCTTATTGTGGCAATTTTACATCTGTGCCTACGATATCTGGTCATGACTCTCTTATGAAGCTCCATGAAGGCAAGAGGGTAGGTCTGGGCTTTGCCTACAGTATTTCTACAGGATTTTAAGAGAGTATGTAATAGGCTCTCAAAAAAGTCTTTGTTGAATGTACAGATGAATTGTTTCCAAGTTCTAACTTCAATGACTAGTCCTGCTAAATTGAAGATGGATTTTGTAAGGTAAGTGGGTGGTGCCAGTCAGGAAGTGACATTATGAAGTCAATGTAAATCTGCTGTGACTCTAATCTGAGGAACCATCCTCACTTCTGCCCCTAAGTTCCCTTCCCAAGGCACATCAACCCCCTTCCTGATACAGATTCTGATAGCTGCATGTCCCCCTTATCTCCTTGATTCACACAACTACATAATGTCTTAGAGCTCCCACCCTGCTACTCTGCCTTAAGATCTTGCCACCATAACAAGCAGAGAAGACCAGCAGGCTACAAAATCCAGCTTAATAGAAAGTGTAATCCTTGTCATAGTCAAATAACAGAGTTAAGCCAAAATGCTAGCCTCCCTTTGCCCAGCAAAAGAAACCAAGGTTAAATAATTAAGCTAAAAGGTATTTTCACAGAGCCACAACAGAGAGGAAAGGGAAGAAAATATTTATTGAAGTACTGTTGAGCAGAGAAACAAGAAGAATGGGTGTCTCATTTTCATGAGCATCCAGCAGGCAAGAGGCATAAAATCATACAGCTAAATCACAGAATTCTAACACTTTAAATCATGCATACATACATACAAACAAGATGTTTAAAAAATAAGTGTAACCTTATTTCAAATAGTCAATGCTTCCCTCCAGAATAAATTTAGTAATTTAGTCCTTACAACCTTGGCACAATTTCTATAAAAGTATAAGCAATTTTAGTCTCAATTGTCAGATACTAAATACATAAGCCATGTTTTAAATGTCTATATTTTAAGCATTAAAGTGTTTCTTGCTCGCACAAATCAAATAAATGTGAAATTATAGCTCATAAGAGACTATTTTGAGACCATTGGTCATGCTTGTGTTGATTTGGCCAGATTTAAATTTCTGATATAACCATTCTACAAAATTAAGATTTAACAAAATATTCAGAGAACTGGAAATTATCTGCATCAACCTGGCTAAATTATGCAAAGCAGATTCTGTCCCATTTGCAACTCTAGTTATTATTATAGAAGTTTGTTTTTGCCTTTTTAAAGTACAAACTTTATTCTTGTTTCACCTGACATCTGCTAACTTCTGTTGCTCTAAGCTAATGGTAATAATCTAGTCTAACATCTCAGGATAAGCAAGTGGTTGTAGGATCCGAAATGATTAATAACAGTAAAAGCTAAAGTTCAAATAGATTACAACTCTCCTCTTCACAACAATTAATTGGAATTGTTTAAAAAGACTTTGACACGGAAAAGGAAATGAATTTTGGACTATGTATTTAAAATATAGATTATGGACTCAGCAAACCATAATGGCCCTTTCATTACCTCAGAGGCCATTGCATAAAAACACTGTTGGAGAGTTTTTAAAATGAGTACTATTGACCTGATGCACCACAATAGCTCCAAAGAGAGCATTAGTATCCATCTTCAAGCAAGTATTTATATTGTTTGAAATCATTATTGGCATTTGTGCATCAAATCTTTTTCAACTCTAGTGCAGAGGCGGCATGAAAAAGTGATCCAGTTATGTCTATTTTGAAGAGTTAAAGCTGTCTTCTTTATCTCCTAAAAGCAATGGAATTACGTACTGTAATAGATTTGTTCCTTTCTAAATTATATTCAATGCCTTTCTTACTTTGATTAAAGCCTCCTGTTGATGCCCCAAATAATATAATTTAGGCTTTTGGGCAAGAAAATTACATTGATAACTGCATGAACTTGTTGAATGCTATCTCTGTTATGCTTCTCTCATTGTTAAGACAAATGCCTGACACCTCAAATGAAGGAAGGCAAGGTTTATTTAGCTCACAGTTACTGGAGGTTTCAGTCCACACTCAGCTGGATCCAAGGCAGAGAGGCACAAGATATCAGCAGTTCATGGTAGCAGAACAACAATAATGGCAACAGAGAGAGAGAGAGAGAGAGAGAGAAAGAGAGAGAGAGAGCCTATCTTTCTGTTTTATTGCATTCAAGCTCTTTACCAACGTTGGGCATAGCACTGACACCTATAATCCCAGCAGAACTAATACCTGTAATCCCAGTGAATCACTGGTAATCCCAGTGGATCATGAGTTCATGTCAGACTCTAGATGTCCCTGCCCCATGACTGCATGAGGCTTTGGGGGAGACAGCTACACAGAAACCATAACCCTCCACCCCTGGAACCCCAAAGTCTCATGCACATCACTTTGTGCAAAAGACATTTTAGTCCATCTCTAAGAGTCGCCAAAGTCCCCACAGTTTCAGCATTTCTGAATAGTCCAAGTCCCACATCTCCTCCAAGCTCCAAGCCAAACTCTTAACTTGTGAACCGCTGTACAAAACAAGAAAAAGTTAAACACTCCCAACATTCAAAAGAACAAGATAAACATTACCATTCTAAAAGTTGCAAACAGCAAGGAATACAAAATACTGGTACCAACACAAGTCAAAAATCCTGCAGGGAAAACATCAAATCTCATAGTTCCAACTGGAACACTTGAAGCAATCCACACTGAGTTGTGAGCTCCAAAGGACTTACATGGCTCTGCCTCTATGTCACTCTTGGTGGTAGCTCCCATGGCTTCTCTCTTAGGCCAACTTTGCTCCCTCTTTGCAGTTTCCCTTAGACGAACCACATTTCTAGCTTTCCCAGACTTCTGGGGTTTCCACTGAATTGGCTTCTCACTCTCTACTTCACATACTGCCCTTTCGGGGGCACACTGCCTGGCCTCCCAGGCCTTCTTCTGAAACCAAGGTGGAAGCCTTCTTAACCTAACAATTCCTGCATTCTAAATGCACCTAAAACCAATACCACATGGATGATGCCAAGGTCTTCTGCCAGCTGGAGCGGTAGCCAGGCTTCCTTCTCTCTTCACTATAGGGGTTGAGTACCTAGATTGATAACTACTCTGACTCTGATTCTGAGGGACAAAATTTTCCATGCCGGTGCCATGTTGGAACCTGGTGTGGCCGATGCTGCCATTCTGAAACATGGGGCTATGAAGCTTTTTTCTGAAGGCAAAGTCTCTCTCCCTTGCAATTTTGAGGCTACAAAGGATGGAGAGCTTCCACCTCCAGTGATACCCTCACGCCATCCTTTTGATTCCCTGGTTCCTTCTCTGCAATGGAGATCCTCTCAGCTCTATCTTTGTGGACCACAGGATTCCTAGTGCTTCCTTTCTGGATAAACTCACATTTTAAGTCATCCTGCTCATCTCTTAGCTCTTGGTTTTCAAGATAAATCTGGCTAAAAGCTCCCAATAACAACCATGCCACCACCTCAATGTTTGGCTGCTTTGAAATATCTTTTGAAAGATTAAAAGATTAATCAGTTTGCCATGCTTAATCTCAGTCTTAGGCAGTCTCTGGACACAAGCAAAATTGAGACAGCCTTTGGGCCAAGCCATAGCACAAATCATCCAGAGTCCAACAACCACTGAATCCTTCTTGCCAGCAGAAACTGTACTAGCCTGGACTTTAGGCAGGCTTTCTGACAGTCTTCTGGTCTGAGCTCTAATCAGAACCTCCTCTACAGAACAGTCAAATCTTTTCCAGCCCTTCGCAAATAGACGACATCTCCAAATATTTCCTATCTCTTCCCATGAGCCATTCCACAAAACTTGTAATCCACATGGTCAGGCTTAGTCACAGCAATGACCCCACTCCTGCAGTATCAAATTCTGTCTCAGTTACTCTTCTCTCATTGCTGGGACAAATACCTGACATCCAAAATGAAGGAAGGAATGGTTTATTTAGCTCACAGTTACTGGAGGTTTCAGTCCACACGCAGCTGGATCCAAGGCAGAAAGAGAGGCACATGGCAGAGGTCAGCAGTTCATGGCAGTGGAATAGCAGCAATGGCAACAGAGAGAGAGTCTGTCTCTCTGTCTCTCTTATATTGATTCAGGCTCTCTGCCCAGGTTGGGCATAGCACTCACACCCATAATCCGAGTGGTACTAAGACCTATAATCCCAGTGGATCACCAATAATCCTAATGGATCATGAGTTCATCTCAAACTCTAGAAGTCTCAACCCCACACCTGCATGAGACTTTGGGGGAACAACTAGGTACAAACCATAACAGATGCTTACATCAGGCCTTTGTGGCAGTAGATTCCTTTTGCTATCAATTACTCAGAACTACCTAGAGATTATCTAAGGTTATCTTCAGTATCAGCTACTTTGTGGGTGAAACTATTCTTGTTTCATGTTTTAGCTGTTATACATTTTCTCATGTGAAGCAACAGAGTGACTCAGGTATGCTGCTGATGTCCACTGAGTTGTGTGACAATGGGGAATTCGTCAGGTCCTTGCACTGACAACCTGAACACTGATGGTTTGAAAAAGAGATTATCTAAAGGAACATAACATCCACTGTCATTCTCGTACATCCTAATAGAAATATCAGTTATGGGCTCATTAAGCTCCAGGCCTTTTGAAAGGCAAAGTTATATTTTTTACTGGTTCTTTAGGTTCTTTGTCAACCTCAGAAATTAATTCTAGCTAAGTTAAGGGAAAAGAGATTCCTAGAGATGGCCAAAAATACAGCAAGAAAAGGTTTAGAATGAGCAGAAGTCAAGATGCATTAGAATGTTTTGGAGGCAGGAAGTGCTCTGGGGGCCACTTGTCCACCCCACCACCAACAGAGAAGCCCCAGGACCACTTCTAACCAAGTTTCAGTAAGTATGTCATGTTCTTTAGTATTTATCAAGCCACTGGTTTATGGCCTTCAGGTCATGTACCATCACTTGAGATGTGCTGATGTATTGAGAGAAAAGGTGGAGCAAGACATCTTTATGGAACCCTGGGCTTCTGTGGTAGCATAGAGCTTCCTTATTTACCATGCAACAAAGTTTGTAACAATGAAGGGAAGCTAACAGTAAGAAGAGAATCAAGGTTTTTCTACAAGGATGAATGGTTATTATTTGACATAAAATGTCTGCACATAGTGAATATTCAGTAAGTATTTCTTAAATGAATAAAAATGAGTAGAAAAAAAAGAGTGAATAAATATGTTCATTGTTAAGGATAAAAGGAAGCATGTGGTGGCAATAAGAAATGCAGTTGGATTCAAATATATCTTGCTATTGGTACAAAGGTAGCCCAATAGTTTCTGTGGTACAAATTTGCAACAAACGTTATTTTCTGACTTATTTTCATTATGTAATTAGAGAATGTGACTGGAAAGATAGCTCTGTGAACTAAACATATGCTTAGGCAAGGGCACGTACCAGGTTCAATCCCTGGCACCACGTGCTGCACCTTCCCCTCCCCCAGGCGCTACTGAGCCTGCCATTTGCGACTGAGTGTGGTGGTGCACATCAGCAATCCCAGTGCTGGGGAAGCTGAAAACAGGAGGATCGCTATGAGTCTGAGTTGTATAGTGAGACCCTACACCAAATACACAAAAAATAAATAAAATAAAATAAGGGAATGGACAACTTATAACAACACTAACTCCAAAAAATTATAAAAGTGCAACAGATTTATAGCACTAATATGTTTTTATAAGTCTATGCTTTTGTTTACAATGTTAGTAAAAACACTTGAGACATTTTGAATTGTTTCCCTGCCACATCTAAATGGAATCTAATTGTCCAATGCTCCATAATAGTAGTGGGATATCAGCAGAACTGGTATTGTCAGAAGCTGTTGACTTGAACCTTTTACAGCTCAGCACACTTATCTGGATTTATTTTTTATGCCTGTGGTTAAACTTTTCTGTTGAGTGGTTAAGGCCAAGTTAAAGCAATAACAACGCAACAAAATATGTAACTTTTGTATCTGACAAGGTTAGTTAAATCCCCTCAGAATTTACCTTGAAACCATGTACAGCATTTTGTAGAACTTTTGCCATTGTCAACTATCTGGATGAGTCACAACCATTGCTTGACCAATTTGCTCTCTGTGAAAACCTGAGAGAAGAGACAAATGTAGCAAGGAAACTGGTAATACCCAATTGGAAAGGAACTCATATACAGTGAACATGGGATATTGACTGGCCACCCCCACCCTTGTTCAAGTAATGCTGTGTACCACATAAGTAGGTTATAGCCCCCCTATCCACTAAGAATTTCTTTCTTCATTTGTTGGTCTCTTGTTGATTGTGGTGAAATTATGCTTCTGCTATAAGTTTTGTAGTCTGCTACCAGGGAGAGACATTGGGTTGTACCACTTATAACTGTTGAGACACTGCTGAGTTATAAGATGTTACAGTACAGGTTCTTTTATGTCCTGAGTCCTCACTGACCTGAAAGGCCTAGGGCCAAAATATTGGCTATCCTTATAGCCCTTCTTTTTCTCCAATTTTTGGTCTGTAAACTTATATTTTAACCCTTCAGAAGAAAAACTTAGTGATACTATTACTCTACAACATTGGTACTTGAGCTTAACATCACTGTCTTTCTGAATATCAAATGCCTTGGACTTAGCATGGAACTAGTATTTTCCATCAATCACCGATATTCTAATAAATCCCTATAGAATGCACATTTTTACACAGCAATTTACAACTCTAACCAAATACAAAAATAGTAGCAGGTCAATCCTATGGCATTTTTCCTTGTCTCTTATTCTCTTTTGCTATCCTGTTTTTGTTTCTGTTTTTAAAACAAACATTTATTTGAGAATATAGCAATAATTGAAGTGACACTAGAAGCAGCACACATCTAAAAAAACAAAATGACAAACATTCTAAGCATGATTTTAGCATTGCACATTGCTATCCTCAGTGTCAAAAATCTGTTGGAGATTCTTAGGACCATTGTCCAACTCACCCTGTGTATATAAGTGCATGGTTTTGCTCCTGCCATGTTTCCTAACTTTTTTGCTTGCTCTCTTCATTGTTTAATCCTTAAGTTCTTCATTTCCATTTAGCTGTGTTGTGACTTTCCATTTTTTATTTCTTCTTGTGAGTTCTTACACTAGGGAGACAGTTCAATGCAAAACCTTTTACTTTATTGTCCCATTCTGATTGTTACCCATGGACATGTGAGCTATGTGGAAAGAAATGGTGTCAGCATCCTTTAGGGACTTGATAGCCTTCCCAACTCACTACCAGTGGATGGGATGTGACATGAAACACTGATTGTGTAAACAGTCAGATAGTAAACTTGTTACTTAGCATATGAGTTTCTTACATAACTTCTTATTTTAATAGAAGTTCCATTATGTGCTAGATTCTCTTTCAGGAAAACAAAATGCAAGAGGAAACACATAAGAAGAGAAAGGGAGACAAATATGACAGGAAATTAATAATACTCAATGGGAAAGGAACTCATACACAGTGAATATGGAAAATTGACTGGCCACCCTCACCCTTGTTCTAGAAATGCCGTGTACCACATAAGTAGGTTATAGCACCCTTATCCACTAAGAATTTATTTCTTAATGTTTTGGGCTCTTGTTGATTGTGGTGAATTTCTGCTTCTGCTATAAATTTTGCAGTCTGCTCCCAGGGAGAGATATTGGGTTGTACCACTCATACTATTACTTCAGTGTCCCTAAATGCAGCTCTGTCCCCACTACTGACCAACCCATTAGCAATGAGGTCCAGTTTTATACTTCCTAAGTCATTCATTCTTGCAACATAACATCTCCTTGGTTCCAGTCTTGTTCCATGAATTAATTCCAAAGCACAGATTTCATAGTGCCATTTTCCTGTTTTGAACATCTCTATGTTTCTAGTACCTGTAGAAGCAAATTCTATTGTGCATTTCACTAATTCTTGCCTCCTCTCCACCCTTCTTAGCTCTCAGATGTCTACTCTTCCTCACACTGGTGCCAGTTGGGCCTTTCCTTGTTGATTTGTATGAGATGAGTATTGGTTCAAATAAATTCCCTGGAAAACTAGAAAAAGACCTAGGCAGGCCCTTCCAACTCAAGGAATGCATGCATGTGATGGAGGATCCCAGTGTTTGGGGCACTTTCAGTCACTGTTTTGGCACTACTGTGTTTGCGTGTAAGACTGCAAAGTCCTAATGATACTCAGTAAGAAGCTTCTGATTCCCTTTAAATTATAATAATTTGCTAGTGTTGCCAGCATGCTACTTTTTTATATAGCAATTAAGACAATGAACAATTACTCAACTACATTAAATGCTGTGATAGTGCTATGATTTCACTGTGTCCCCAGAACTCATGTGCTGAAAATTTAAACTCCAACGCAACAGTTTGGGGAGTAAGGCCTAAAAGAGGTGAATCATTCATGAAGTCTCTGCCCATGTGAATGGATTAACGTTAGTGTCCCGGAAGGAAGTTATTTGCCTTGAGAATGAGTTGTGAGAAAATTTATTTCGACCCTCTAAACTTGCTTATGTGTTTTTTCTCTGATATCTTCCACCATTCTGATGCATCATGAGGCAGAATGTGGTACCTCAGCCTGGGACTTTTGCAGCTTCCACAACCATGAGCCAAATGAATTCTATTTGTTCATTGTCTTTACAGTCTTATTTTGTTGTAGCAACACAAGATGACTAAGACAGAGGTAAAAGCAAAGTGATTAGGTTTTGTGTTAAAACAGTTTAAGCCTCATTTATGCTACAACCTTAGAAGCAGAGAAGTCTAGATCATCTCACTCTGTCAACTTCTTGATTCACCTGCATATAAAAAATAAAAGCAGAATAAAAGACCTATTATCAGCCAGCCAAAGTTCTGAGCATTTTGGCAGCGTAAGAAGAATTTCTGTATTTGTTCTAAATGATACCTGTTTACTTCATAACCACATACAGAAGCTTTGACAGCGAACTTTAAGAAAACAATTTAAAATCTGATCATTTACTCCCCTGGTAGAAGATCTGAGTTCTCTTTACATCTGAAACCAGCAATCTTTTCAAAGATACCAAGAAGGCAATTTCTAAGAAATTTTACTAAAAATTTTTAGCTATATGCAAAAAAGTAATGAAGTAATCTGACAGCTCTATTTGGGTTTCAGAAGGTAATAGCAGCTCTTTGCTCAAACTGTTAAAAGTCCTTATTGCTAGAACTTTCCTTTCTGCTGAATAAATGTATGCATTTTCACAGATTTTCAGCTTTCCTTCAGTAAAACTGTTGGAGAACTGAAAGGTAGAGCTTCTTAGTTCTAGTTCAGAATTAATTGTTCACACTAGATTTAGGATAATTTGCATAAAACTCTTATTATTTGGGGAAGATGTAGTTATTGTTTATTTCCAAAAAAATATGTCCCCATCGTGAATAACACAAAACCAAATTCAATCAGAAAGCTTAATTTTAGGAACAATCGCAATCTTCATCGATTCATCTCTCTAGAAACAAGAAAAACAGCTTAGTGAGTTCTGTCAAGGCAACAAAATGTTCATTTTGATTGGACATGGAGGAAATAGCTCTGTTTGAAGATCTCATTAAGAGCCACCTGCTGCCTTAATAATGATAGCATAATTAAAATGTTATTCTCAAATTTTGTATTAGTTAGACATTGTGGACAGAAAGAGAAAGCTGATTAAAACTATCGAATTTGAGACTAAGGTAGCAATTTGTAAAAAGGGTGTCCTGAATGTGTTTGACAAATGCCTCAAGCCCGGTGGGATGGCTCAGTGGTCTAAAGCGCCTGCTTAGGAAAGCTTGGGCAGCTGCAGGGACTGCAGTTCGATCCCCGGCACCACATGCTGCACCAGCCCTGCTCTCGGTGCAGGCTGAGCCAGCCATAAAAATAAATAAATAAATAAACAAAAGTTCTGAAACAAGAAAAAATAAAATAAAAATTTAAAAAAAAAGAAAGAAAATGCCAAAAATAATGTTGATTTGGAAAGGAAATGCACTTGTTACCTAGCCTGTGAGCTCTCTGCTCTGGTATCACCCACAAAACAGCCCTCTCCTTCCTTTGATATACTACTCCTTTGACAGGAAATTTCTTGATTATTATGTTCATTCTAAATGATTTACTAAAACATTTTTGGAAAAATTGAACAGAATAGATCCCAAGATAATCATTGAACTAACAAAGATGTAGAATCATAGCGCAAAAACAAATTAGGGTTTAAATCAGGGAAATCACGAGAGAACACGTTGTCCCAATTCAACATTTGCACTGAAATTTCAGTGAAGCCAGCATCCTTTCTGTGTTAATATGGTGGACCCTATAAACAACAGAGGACTCATAATCAATGAATTGTAAAATCAAACAATTTAATATGCATAAGTCTAAGCCACTAAATGGTTTAAATGCTGTGAGTGGTGCAGAGATTAGACGTCCCCCTCTGTCTTAACACTTCAATTTTCCTTCCAGATGATGTCCACAGTCATTCAGCATGATGTGTTTCTCTGCCCTCCTAACACAGGTACCGTCTACTGCTCTACCAACCAGCTCCTCAGTCCTCCCAGTTCTACATTGATTCCTATGTAGGTCTGCTCTCCTGTGACTCTTACAATACCTGGTGGCCCTCTCTGCTCTACCCCTACCCACGTACTCCATTCTTCTGTGGCTATGCATACCACTTCCTCTGAACATCCAGAGACTCCATCAACCTTGGAGAAACTGTGCCTGTTTTGCTTCCACAGAAATCCTTATGTCATCTTCTCACTGTGGTACAAACAGTTAATATTTACTGAGACTTGATACATGCTAAATACTCGTCTAAGCACTTGCATAACTATTAAAACAAATGTATGAAATAAGAAAATGCAACTCTTGTTTCAGAGAAGAGACACCTGAGGTTTAGGAGGGTAAGTCGTTAGCCCAAGGTCACATAAGCAGCCCCACCCTGAAGGCCACCAGATGACACAGAACTTATGATAGACAGAAAATGACCCTCTGTCATTTTCAAGCTCTCCTGTTCTCTCCCCTCTGCTCCTCCTCTCCTCGCTATGCTTCTACAAACTCCTTCAGGGCACAAATCATGTCCAATATCATGTACAGGTATGTCATATGTCACAGAGCTACTTCATAACATGTATTTAATAAACATACTTGAAACTAAATAGAAAACCAAGCTCTTAGATTAAAAGAAAAGACATACATCAATCCAAAATGAAATAGTTATTATGTATATAATTCACCAGCACATATTTTCCTTTCTCCTTCATGACAACTTGATGAACATGTGAGCATTATGTGTCCCGAGCCACATCCCAGGGAGGCAAACACCAAATTGCCTCGCTTTTGGTATTCCTGGAAGCTGTACTTGGCTTTGATAATCTACAGTCATGTTTCAGGTAACTGATGTCAAGTGGGAAAGTGCTAGGGTAGAGGTGGTCTAAGCCATTTCAATCAATGTCAGGAGTGAAATTCAGGGCAACTAAAAGATATATATTCCTTGTCTTCTCCTGGTGCTGTGTAAATTGATCTCTAAAATGCTTTAACTGGAGGTGAAAGTAGCTGTACATCATAAAAGCAGCCTTGCAAATATCCTTTCACCCAAGGCAAGTAACAGTTTTCGATGGGCAAAGAGGAAAGAAAACTTATCTTTATTTTATGATCTTTGGCTATTGGAGTAGAGAGCAAGCTAAGGAAGCGGTTTTATTCATTCATACTTGCACTCACTTGCCAGCCTGGATTCCTTCTTTATATTGCACATAGTTGTATGATTTCATGCTTCATCACTTTATTCATCTTCTCCCATTCGAGGCTGTAATAAGCTCCATG
The DNA here is from genome assembly GCA_004027025.1 of Myocastor coypus. Lineage (NCBI taxonomy): Eukaryota > Metazoa > Chordata > Mammalia > Rodentia > Myocastoridae > Myocastor > Myocastor coypus. Next base: position 94,452 of record PVJA010000033.1, on the reverse strand, counting down.
AGAACAGGAATGCTGCCTAGGGATACCCCTGCCCTGGAGCAGCTACTTAATAGACACCTGAAAGGAAAGTGGTACATCTGGGATAGGCCAGTAAAGAGGCGTCCATTAGGAAGGATCAGCCTGAAAAGGGTGCCGCAGGGGGTCACTTTCCTTTAGGTAATACACACTTTTCTCAACCACAGACATTAGACTGAGGGAAGGCATTGACCTGAGTGTTGATAACAAGTCTGTAGTTTAGATTTCACAAATTCACATGGCCATATTTTGGAGCTGCTTTTCAACTGGGTCTAGAAGTAGACAGAGCAGCACTTAATGAGCACTTATCCCAATAAGCCCTAGTGCCCAGCTCTAAGAATCAAGTAAGAGTAACACCTTGTCCCAGCAAGGTGGCTGGGACTACGGTAAGGGAAATAAGGAGCTATTTGGGGATAGAATGTTTAATGGCATACTGAGAAATCTCTTGCAGTCAAGATAAGCAATATTTTAATGCATTTTAAAAAAATAAGCTTAATGTAAAACTCCATGATGAACAAGATGTCAACATTTTAAACAAAGACAGAATCAGTAATAGAGCTGTGCCGAGCCATATTGGAGCCTGAGGCAAAATTAAAAAATCAGGTATACAGATCGTGTCTTTATTTCAAATGCATATATTCTGTTCATGATGAAATTTCTGGCATAAATTTTGATTTTTTGGCATGTTACATTAAAATATGATGTTTTTTTTTTTTTTTTTTTTTTTTTTTTTTTTTTTTTTTTTTTTTTTTTTTTTTTTTTTTTTTTTTTTTTTTTTTTTTTTTTTTTTTTTTTTTTT